>CM050172.1:29741935-29764872 GCA_027410445.1 Discoglossus pictus | reverse complement strand
CAACTACTAGTTATTCAAGGGGTGGGAGATGATCTGCCCGGGACGACGTCCTTTATCCCACTCCTTCCCAGCAGTGGCCACTGTGGAGCAAACCAAGACTGGAGAGGAAAGAATACAGAGCCTCCAGCACACGTCCTCTCCCACCTACTGGACACCTAACGAGAAGCATGCTTGCTCTGCTAGTCTCTGAAACACTAATGTTCAAATTAAAGTTTTAAAAGCTTTTTTTTTTTTTTATTGTTTTGCTAATCAGTTACGAAAGAAGCAAATCAAACCCTCTTGTAAAACCACTACAAACTGTCATTTAACTATTAGCCCATTGATATGTATTTCTAGGGTTTATACATTAATTTAGATGCCTGACAAACCAATGGCACTAGTAGTCATTCTTCCCAAGATGTGAAAGCCTTCTTCGGTCTGCTAAAACATTTGTACTAATAGGTGACAGGTATTTTGTCACACATACTTGTAGAGCTGTCATTTAATGACAAGCAATGTCTACGTCTCTTTTGCATCAGCTGTGACAGTCTTAGATATACAACTCAGAGATTAGTACTAATGGTAAAAGCTCTCAAGCAGAGATAACAGGAAAGAAAACTTCCACAAGGAAGTGTCAAGACTTTGTGTTCATTTTTATGAAGAATAGAAAATCATTTAGAGTCAATAAAAGCCAAGGCCCGTTTTACTAATCAAAACGTATTTGGACATTTCTATACCAAGTGCCCAACTAGTTTCACACAATCTCTTATTTATTTCTAGTACTAAGAATGCAAGATGCCATGACATAGAAGACTGAAATAGAAGTGTAAATATTAAAGACAGCATTTTCAAAAACCTGCACATTGGGAAAGAGATATAGGTCAGAATTGGGTGAAACTCAATGGTTTAAGGCTTTTCCTTACCAAATATTGCAATAAAAAGCTCCATATATAAAGAAATGTATTTTTAAATAATTCAAAGTCGGATTATGTCCCAACCAAAGTTGCAAAATTAGATGCTAGAACATCTGACAGAAGTTGGATAAATGGTGGAGATAAAGGTACCAACTTTCATGGATGGTTGGAATGTCCCAAAATCTCTGAAGTTTGGGAAATGTGTAGAACCAACATATTAAACATTATTAAAATAACTTTGATTAAATCCCCATAAATTATTTTACTCCATCAACTAAACGTTTGATAGTTCCTATTTTAATGGTTGCCAAATCCACAAAACTTACAAATTGGAAATCAAATCAACTACCAAAATGGACTGAACTAAACTATTTTATTGAAAGAAATTGAGATATGGAAAATATTCTTCAATTTTTTGACAACCCTCCAAAAAGAAATAGTCATGTGGGAAATAGAAATAGTCTTTGTGGGATAAATAATATAACAAGACAATTTAATAATAAACGATCAAGACTCTCTCAAACCAAAGAAAGGAAGATGTCACTAAGAATATTATGTTTTTAAAGTGTATTGCCAAGATGATTATTTTACATAAAGCACTGTCACTTTAATGCAAAGTTCAGGGCTTAATTACCATAACATCATCTTCATCGCGTGGGGAGTAAGTCAGGGTGCTGGATGAGGAGGGGGTCCGGCGGTGATGTTTAAACGTGTTAGTCCCGTCAGCTGCATAAAAAGGATAAACATGATTAAAACTGTAACACAGAACCCCCCCCCACCCCTACCGACCATTGCAATAAGCCTTCCCAGGACTAATATAATTTGATTTACCTTTAGTGATAGTTGTAACTGCAGAGAAGGCCGGGCCAAAAGTGGTCTCCATTTTTGTCTGGAAGGTGAAATGTGAGATAAGCAAGTGAAGAATCTCTGAAAGAAGAGAAAGACATAGACAGGAGGAGCTAGACAGAAGGAGAGAGGTTGAGGAAAAGGGTGAGAGTTCAAGGACAGAGATAGAGAGGGATCGATTGGGAAAGAGAGGTGAAGGGATGAAGAATTTGGGGAACAGAGAGCAACCAAAGAGGTCGGAGTAAAAGGTTGAGGTTCCTAAGAGAAAGACAGAGACAGAGGAAATGAGATGGGCAAAGAGGTCAAGAGACTGAGAGGTAGAGGGAGAGAGGTCGAGAGGTAGAGGGAGAGAGGTCGAGAGGTAGAGGGAGAGAGGTCGAGAGGTAGAGGGAGAGAGGTCGAGAGGTAGAAGTGGAAAAAAAAGAGAGGAAGATAAAATGAAGGCGAAGAGCAACAGACAGAGAGTAAATGAGAAAAGGAGGCCGAGAAAGAAAACCAAGCTAGGAACGTGAATGGAGATCTTACCCCGTTGGTGTTTTCTGTCGCAGGGATGTTTGAGGCCCCAGCTGAGAAGTGATTGAATCGAGGATTCTTACTTGAGGTCATAATCTAGGTCTACATCCGTGGTCTTCATGAGATGTCCTCTGAAAGGAGAGCAGGAAGAGCCTGGTTACTATAGCCACAGCAGGTACAATATTCAGGGTCGCTGCAATCTTAAACCCAGCTTACAATAACCGACAACTCTTCTTTCAAGTAGATTCCTAACCTGTTCTCAGATATTAAAAACATTAGATTGCAAGCTCTTCAGGCTAGCTACTGATTGAGCCTATATAAATTATTTATACTAGTTTGATCCTATCAACAGCAAAAAAAAAACAAAAAAACAAACACATTTAACTATTTGAACTTAAAGTGACACAGCAAATGTTCCAGTTGCAGAAATATAAATAATTTCAAATTGTGATTATTAAAAAAAAAAAAAAAAAAAGTTTATGAAAAAAGTCCCATCACTCTACTAACGATTTTACCTCACGTGAATAATTATCTGTCATAGGGAGGGTGATAAACCACTTGGACATGCCCATAACTGCCAGAGAGAGTCTTAGTGTTGTCCAAGTCCTATCATTGTACCAACTGGACGTGCTCTTGTGGATTATCATTCCATTTTTTTTATAATTTATCCTTAAAATAACCAACTTGCAAGCTCAATTATCTAACATTTCCACTCAAAATTCGTAAATGGCAGCTGTAGTCAAAACAATTCTATTGTGCATTTAAAAGATCATTTTAAACAATAGAAATTGTATGAAAAATATATGAAACATTGCAATAAAGCAAGATATGATGAGATTGTTCTCTGTTATGACATGTTACAGGAAACAGAGAGGCAGTGAGCCTTGTGGATGTCTCAGCTGCAATTGCTCCTGTATTGCTATTCTGTTGAATGTAGATCAGGTAAGAAATGAACTTCGCAAGCTCCCTATAAGATATAGTCGGATCAAACATATGTTTTTTTTGTTTATTTTATCTCTTTCTGTGATACTTTATTGGTCATTTTCTTAAACTAGCAATCTATTTGTTATGCAAAAACCTCTGTAACATATATAGAACATGTTGCTTATGTGCATGGACTACAATCGATTGTAAATATATTTATGTGTCATAGCTGGGACATTTTTCTACTTACTATCTTATCAGCCCGGCATTGAGATTACCAAACCATAAAAAACTCAAAGAAAATGGCCCATTTTTTTAGACAGTAAATCGATCCTAAGACTTACAAAGCTCCTCTGCAAACACTCGTATATATATGTTTCTGCAAATTGTGTTTTCACACTTGGCTTCTCTCAGTAAAACTTATCCCCTTCCCCCAGTTCCCAACATCTTCAGACAACACTGGGGATCTTGTACAATACACAGCCGGCTCCAGCATACAGGGGGAGGGAGGACAGCAGACAACACAGCCTCCAGCAGACTGGAAAAAATGATGCGATCTGCCTTTTTGTAATCTAAATACACAGAGTTATTGCTCTCTGCAGTTCTGACATCTGCCTGGCACGGTCTGAATGCAAGATTTAAAGGACCAATGAATATTTACATATATATTGTAAGTCTGCGAGTTTCTATCCTAAGAAATAAAAAAAAATCCTCCAATAAAAAAGGTATCATTATTCACTGCAATACTCTGATTATTCAGCTGGATTACTGGACATTCATGGCTACCTCACTCTTCACATACACACTGCCCATTTTTGATGTCAGCAGCTTGGTGGGTATATATATATATATATATATATATATATATATATATATATATATATATATATATATATATATATATATAAGGTAACATGTAGGTATTCTGGAAACATATCAACTAATCACTTTTGTGGGTAAAACATGCAATTTATCCAACTTTGAAAAGGGGGTGACTATTGGCTTTCGGCCCGAGGGTGGCAGTATTTCTGAAACAGTGCAGTTTGGGAACTGTTCGCGTGCTGCTGTGGTTAAAGTGCACCGTGACTGGACAAATGGCACCATTGCGAAGAGACGGCGTGGAGACTGTAAAGCACCACATGCCATTGATGTCAGAGGTGAATGTCGGATGCAGTTGAGTAACTCACCGTCCAAATGAACCAGGGGACTACCAGACGTGTGTCTAAAATGATAGTACAGCTAACCCTGTTGCGTATGGGGCTCCGAAGCAACCGGCTGGTCACTGCACCGATGCGGACGAGGGTTCATCGTCAGAAACAGCTTCAATTTGCTCCACAGCCTGAAGCAATGGTTGGTTGTTTTCTGTGGGTGTCGCGATCAACTCCAACTAAGATCCGTATCTCGGTGGACGGGGTGTTGGACGAACACTGTGTATTCTACCAACTGGATAACGGCATGTATGGAAGGTTTTGTTACTCCTCTATGTAAAGTACTCCTCCACGTAGAAGAAATTCAATGAGATGGGGCCAGAGATCCAGTTTCCTGTGCTGTTGGTAGGTATCCCGTGGTGGCAAAACATTTGACACCACGGGATACCTACCAGCAGCACAGGAGACTGGATCTCTGGTCCCATCTCATTGAATTTCTTCTACGTGGAGGACTACTTTACATAGAGGAGTAACAAAACCTTCCATATATGCCGTCATCCAGTTACTGATTTAGCGGGAGTTGATCGCGACACCCACTGAAAACAACCAACACGAGAGGGACATCTATCCATTGCTTCAGGCTCCATCATCAGCCCATATCATTGGGGCTACCTAAAGGAGATCGTGCGCGTTTTCAACACCATCCCTACTATGATACTTCAGCTCCAATTTCGGGCACTGATGTGAACAGAGCCCAACTAAAAGCAGCAGATCACCATCGAAACCAAGGAAAGCGGATAGTCTTTCAGTTTCTGATGCAAAGGGTCTGCACACTGTTGATATTTTGTTTGACTCCCGTAACCAGACAAAGGGGAACACCGGTGAACCTTACGCAAGGTCCAACAGTGGAGTCTGTACCTCCAAACTGCCACACCTACCCCTAAGTTGGGGTCATCAACCCAACATCACTATCCAAAGGATTATACATGTTTCTCAAGGAAATATCACACCTATTCAAGAATTGACTACTTTTTGGGGGACATGTCTACTTTTTATGAAGTAGTAGAGAACAACATTAATACAAACGCAGTTTCAGACCATGCCCCAATAGGTCTAGCAGTAAGAATTCCAGAAATAGAAACTGGAAAATAGACCTCTCTTACTGAAGGATAAAAAGCTAGTAATCAAGCTTAAAGAGAGTCTGTAGGACTTTTTGGAGATAAATTCAAACTCAGTCTCATCACCATCTATATATATTTGGGGTATTCTATCCGTTAAGGCAATAAATCTCAAAAGACAGAGAGGAAAATCAATTAGAGCTTTGTGTATTGAGCTAGAAAAGCAACAAATGTTGAATAAAACTTCCCCTAATAAAGAAAATTCCAAAATAATTTACAAATAAAAAAAGATTTTAGCAATACAAACTAGATAGATTAATATGGAAGTTTCAACAGTCCCAACATATAAATGGGAGATAGGATGGGGAAATACAAATAAAATGAAAAAAACAGAGGATTCAGAATTCTATTCAACGTATTAGAGGAGAGAATAATATTCTCTATAAGCACCCTAAAGAAATCGGTAATATTTTCTATCAGTATTATTCAAAACTTTATAACTTAGAACAACAAACAGATTTTCATAAGACGGATAGGATAGAAATAGAACGTTTTTTGAATGAAATTAATCTCCCCAAAATATCAGAAGAAAACTAGACATGTTAAATAAACAAATAATAATAATAATAAACTTTATTATCAGACATTTTTGGATGTTTTGAGGGTGCCTTTGGTAAATATGTTCAACGAAATTAAGAACAGTGGGAACATATTGGCTGAATTAACAGAGGCAAAAATATTAAACACTGTAAAACAAGGTAAAGACCTGGGCCTCATTCTATTATCGGCCGTAGGAGATGCGGGGCCACAAGGAACGGCCGCAAGCTATCCGGCTATTCTATTCCCTTCCGGCCGGGGATTCCGTCAGGCTTGCGGCCGGCGCCTTGTAATCCCTTGTGGCCACACGCGCCGGAGGAAAGCCTTTGATCTTAAACGGCCGCAAGAGTTTCGGCCGCAAGAAAAGCCCTGGTTGCTATTCAATTGCTCCGGGAACCCTCTCTGCAAGGCTAAAACCGAGCCGCAGCTTACTTGCAGCAAAAAGGTCCCGCCGGCACACAATTTAAGCACATAACAAAGCCATAATAAAGCCATAATAAAGCCATCCTGCACTCTGAGGAGACTATAAAGTGTTTGTAGGTGTTAGCATTAATAGCACAACATTCCCCTACACTAAAATCCGTAAATACATTTTATTTGAATTTATGTCAAATATCTGTGGAAAAAGTCCAGAGGGCTTGGAGCACCTGAGACCCGCCCACGCTGCGGCCGGAAAATAAACAGTTAATGTAATCTCGGATTTGGGCTGATGTGCAAGCTTGAGAGGGGGTTGCTATTAATCCTCATGTCCCCCATTATGATCCCTAGCATTTACAGAGCTTTACAGTGCCGTCTTGAATTTATTTTTGCATTAAAAGATTTCTGAGCTTACGGCCGATTGCAAGATATACGCTGTATAATTAAATTGCAAGGTAACGGGAGCCCCGCAAGGAATCGCAGCTTTGCGGCCGATTTACGGCCGATAATAGAATGAGGGCCATGGAAGATATAAGGAGTTACAGACCTATATCTTTAATAAATTATGACTTAAAAATCTATGCAAAAATTCTGCCAAATAGACTTGCCCCGATTATTCCAAGATTGATACACCCTGATCAATCAGGGTTTGTGAAGATGCGACAGGGAACTGATAATATTAGAAGTCTTTCAAATATATTACCATTTAGTGTAAAAAGTGGAAGTCCCATGCTAGCCCTGTCATTAGATGCTGAAAAAGCATTGATAAGGTCAGCTGAGACTTCCTGAAAATAATTTTACAGAAATAAGGATTCGCAGACTTTGCTTCAAGGGCAATACATGTATTATATACCAATCCCAAAGCAAAGATTATTTGCATAAATTTTGAGACAAAATACTTCTCTATTACAAATGGGATAAGGCAAGGTTGACCTCTGTCTCCTTTGTTGTTTATCCTCTTCATTGAACCGCTGGTAGAAATATAGAATATATAAAATCGTAAGGACCGTAGGATTTAGAACCGAAGGCCGTAGTAACAACTGCGGCCCACAAAATTACGAATTTAAATGGCCGAAACAGGGAAACGGAAAGACCAACAACAAAAAAATATGCCTCAAATTCACTTGCACACTCACACACAGCACAGGGGGAGAGCCAGGGAGCCTGTGAGTAGGGTTGCAAGTTAATTTGAGGCATGTTTTGTGTTTTAAACCAAGGCAGCAACACTGAAACCAAGGCAGCAACACTGAAACCAAGGCAGCAACACTGAAACCAAGGCAGCAACACTCATCGTGAGGACCCTAAAATACACGGGGGGGGGGGGGAGAGGCTCGCAATGAAGGCCAAAGGTGATTATTGCAAAACACGAAAGTGGTGGCTTGCAAAGGCGCTCGTCGCGAGGCCCGCACAGTAGACGAGGGAGAGGCTCACAATGAGCGCCGAAGGTACAGCATTCCCAGCCTTACAATTTTATTCCTGGCATTTTTTGACGGGCAAGTAGCTAGTATCCTTATAATTGGGGTTCTATCTTTCTTTCAGAACAAAAAATATCCTGAAAGAAAACTTGGATATTATATACAAAAGTATCTTATTAACTTTATCAGATTGGAAACAAATCAATCTCTCATAATCTGCAAGAATAGCAGTTACGAAAATGATAGTTCATTTCCAAGTTGACGTAGATCTTCAGGTCTATACCAGAGGTGCCCCCAACATAACAAATTTCAGAAACGTATAGATACATTTATACTCAATGGAAAAAAGCCAGAATTCCTCTAGAGGTCACTAAGCAAAGGATCGATGCAGGAGGTTTATACATTGATTGCTTTAGATCAGGTCATGGTCTGGAGTACCCCATATTTGAACCCAACTTGGAAACAACTGGAAGATGACCTTTTGGACGATATTCATTTATTAATGTGGATCCCAAACCTAGATCTAATAAAAATGTAAAGTTTTTTTCCCAGAGGAGTTAACTAAAAGTAGCAGATCACACTGACATAATGTCATATACAGGTCTATAATCCAGTACACTAATAATCTAATCATCACATATATATAATAGCACACACTCAAATCTATAATCCAATGCATTATCCAATAACACAGGGCACATAGGTCTATAATCCAATAACACAGAGCACATAGGTCTATAATCCAGCACATTATCCAATAACACAGAGCACATAGGTCTATAATCCAGCACATTATCCAATAACACAGAGCATATAGGTCTATAATCCAATAACACTTAGCACATAGGTCTATAATCCAGCACATTATCCAAAACCACAGGGCCCATAGGTCTATAATCCAAAAACACAGAGCACATAGGTCTATAATCCAGCACAATATCCAATAACACAGAGCACATAGGTCTATAATCCAGCACATTATCCAATAACACAGAGCACATAGGTCTATAATCCAATAACACAGAGCACATTGGTCTATAATCCAATAACACAGAGCACATACGTCTATAATCCAATAACACAGAGCACATACGTCTATAATCCAATAACACAGAGCACATAGGTCTATAATCCAGCACATTATCTAATAACACAGAGCACATAGGTCTATAATCCAGCACATTATCCAATAACACAAGCAAATATAATATAACACATTGCAAAGAATGGAGAGCCCTGTATTTGAGCTTAAAATCTAACGTACATAGAGCTGGTTCCCAAAGCATGGACACAAGATTGAACAATTACAGATTTACAATATAAAGGATCTACTCTGATCCTTATATATCCTTACTAATATGTGGATTAATTGTTAATTGATCCAGAAGAAGGCAAACAAAAACATTGCCAATTCCTTCCGGATCCCATAAACCAGCTTTCCAATACTTATTTCACTTGAAGGGCCTTATATCCAGCCCCTGTGTCCTTTAAAAGGAACTCACAGTGCTTTAAGAAGTTTATATTTTAACTAAAGCAAAATGATAAATACATTTGCTGTAGGAAAGGAATGAATTGGTAATACAGGTACAGATATGGAGAAATATTTAGGAGTACAGTTGGGTTTTACTTGTAGCTTTAGAGAGATAAAATGGATTGTGTATTGCTGAAGAATGGCATGATCTCTAACAAACAGGGTGGGTACAGCACGTAAAGTGCCCGAGGGTCAAATATAGCACCCAAGCCATCTGTTGCCCACCACTGCGCTAGACCCTGGCCACTCCACACCCCAATGCCTCTGGATCCTGCCCCCCCTTGCACCCCAATGCCTCAGTACCCTGGTCCGATCCGCACCCCGATGCCTCAGGACCCTGGCCCCATCCGCACCCCGATGCCTCAGGACCCTGGCCCCTCACAAACCCCAATGCCTCAGGAACTTGGCCTCTCCCGCACCCCAATGCCTCAGGACCCTCCTCACGCCGATACCTCTGGACCCTAGATCCTCGGCACCTTGATGCCTCTGGACCCTAGATCCTCTGCACCCTGATGCCTCTAGACCCTGGCCCCTCTGCTCCATGATGCTTCCAGACCCTAGCTCCCCCACACCCTGATGCTCTAGACCCTAGCTCCTCCACACCCTGATGCTCTAGACCCTAGCTCTTCTTCACCCTACCGACTCTATTCCTGGCCTCTCTGCTCCTTATCTGCTTTACCCTGCTTCTCTACACCTTGGAAGTGCTGGACGTGGCCCTTTTGCAACCTGTCATCTATACCATCTGGCACATCTGCATCCTGCCAGGTCTACCTTGGTATGTTGCCTGAGGCCACACACACACACACATTTGAAGCTCGACGCTCTATACCTTATGCGTGTATAATTATAGAGAGTAACAGATTTAGTGTCATTTATCATACCCTTGCTTGTCTTATTTTTAAGCAATTTTTGGGAACAGTGAGAAAAGAAGATCCCTCCAGCTTTCCCTAATCACAAGGTCTGAGGCCCCCAACCTCGCACATCATGTGAGTAATAGGAAGCAGATGTTGCAAGTGTTGCATCCAAGAGCAGTGTGAGAGGGGCACAGAGAGGAGGAACACACTAACAAAAAAATCACCAGAAAGAATTGAGAAGAAAAAGAAAGGCAGATAATAAAGGAGTGGAGATAAAAAGGAAAGGGAGTAGGTATTTGTGAACCTTCTCAACTTTCAAGGCCCTAAATGCTCTCTGAAAACTACCAGATACTCAAAGATGAGAAGTGTCTGACCCACTAAATTTCCATGGGAATAGGTGTAGTTTTTATTGTACTACAGGGGTCCGTTAAGAGCTCCCCTATGGAAAGTGTGGTGTAATATGACTTTCTGTTAAACATAAAGGATAGCAACTAGAAAACAAAGGAAAGGAATATAGGTTTTAAAAGGCAAATTGGACACTTAGTTGCAAAGCAATCATAATCAGCGGAGAGAGACTAATGTGATTTCACAGACTTCACATAAATGTATATGATTTATCACAGTACTATAATATTATTCCAATTTATTTGTAGAGGGCCAGCAGATTTTGTAGTGCTAGGGATACAATGAACAGATGGATAATATTTGGACTTCCATTTGAAGACAGCATAAATGTGACAAGACAGCACTTGAACAGATAGCTTTGTTTATAATTATTAGCGAAACCGGTTGGGTTTCTAAGGATGTTTGAATATCTGAAGATTATGTTAAAGCCTAAATAGTGGGAGTTACTCTAGAGAAGTCCTCTAGAGAAGCATAGGAGGATGTAGTGATAGAAGGTGTGAAGCAGAGAGCAGCTTGGCATGTTTCTGGAGAGCAGTGGAGATGTAACGAGGTGCAGCATGTTGAGGGCTTAATAAGATAATTAAAGGCGTTTGAAGTTTATCTTTGATAAGATAGAGAGCCATTGTAGGGACTGGCAGAAGGTAAAAGATGTGCAGTGGGTGAGATGGGTTGGCCAGGCAGAAGGTAAAAGATATGTTGTGGGTGAGATGGGTTGGCCTGGCAGAATGTAAATAATGTGAGGTGGGCGAGATGGGTTGGCCTGGCAGAAGGTAAATTATGTAAGGTGGGTGAAATGGGTTGGCCTAGCAGAAGGTAAATGATGTGAGGTGGGTGAGATGGTTTGGCCGGGCAGAGGTAAAAGATGTGAGGTGAGTGAGATGGGTTGGCCTGGCCGAAGGTAAATGATGTGAGGTGGGTTGGCCAAGCAGAAGGTAAAAGATGTGAGGTGGGTAAGATGGGTTGGCCGAGCAGAAGGTAAAAGATGTGAGGTGGGTAAGATGGGTTGGCCGAGCAGAAGGTAAAAGATGTGAGGTGGGTAAGATGGGTTGGCCTGGCAGAAGGTAAATTATGTGAGGTGGGTGAGATGGGCTGGCCGGGCAGAAGGTAAATGTTTTGAGGTGGGTGAGATGGGTTGGCTGAGAAGAAGGTAAAATATGTGAGGTGGGTGAGATTGGTTGGCCGGGCAGAAGGTAAAAGATGTCAAGTGGGTGAGATGGGTTGGCCGGGCGGAAGGTAAAAGATGTCAGGTGGGTGAGATGGGTTGGCCGGGCGGAAGGTAAAAGATGTGAGGTGGGTAAGATGGGTTGGCCGAGCAGAAGGTAAAATATGTGAGGTGGGTGAGATGGGTTGGCCTGGCAGAAGGTAAATTATGTGAGGTGGGTGAGATGGGCTGGCCGGGCAGAAGGTAAATGTTTTGAGGTGGGTGAGATGGGTTGGCTGAGAAGAAGGTAAAATATGTGAGGTGGGTGAGATGGGTTGGCCGGGCAGAAGGTAAAAGATGTCAGGTGGTGAGATGGGTTGGCCGGGCAGAAGGTAAAAGATGTCAGGTGGGTGAGATGGGTTGGCCGGGCAGAAGGTAAAAGATGTCAGGTGGTGAGATGGGTTGGCCGGGCAGAAGGTAAAACATGTCAGGTGGGTAAGATGGGTTGGCCGGGCGGAAGGTAAAAGATGTCAGGTGGGTGAGATGGGTTGGCCGGGCGGAAGGTAAAAGATGTCAGGTGGGTGAGATGGGTTGGCCGGGCGGAAGGTAAAAGATGTTCGTGTGTGAGATGAGTTGGCCGGGCAGAAGGTAAATGATGTGCAGTGGGTGAGATCGGTTGGCCGGGCAGAAGGTAAAGGATGTGCAGTGGGTGAGATCTGTTGGCCGGGCAGAAGGTAAATGATGTGCAGTGGGTGAGAAGGGTTGGCCGGGCGGAAGGTAAATGATGTGAAGTGGGTGAGATGGGTTGGACAGGCAGAGGGTAAATGATGTGCAGTCGGTGAGATGGGTTGGCCGGGCAGAGGGTAAATGCTGTGCAGTGGATGAAATGGGTTGGCTAGACAGGGTCAATGATGTGCAGTGGGTGAGATGGGTTGACCGGGCAGAAGGTAAATGATGTGCAGTGGGTGAGATAGGTTGGCCTGACAGAAAACATTCAGGATGGATTATAGTAAAGATAGGTACATGAGTAGAAACCCAATTAAGATGAAGTTGCAATAGTCAAGCCAGGACATGATGATTAGCGTCTTGCACAAGGAAGGGTAACTTTTCAAGGAATTGGAGAGAGAACGATTTGGCTAGTAAAGAGAGAGAGAATGAGGAGGCGTAGTGAGACAGAGAGTAAAAGAAATCGAGAATAAGTAGAATAAGACTATGATAAGTATACAAAGATAGAGAAAAGTAGGATGTGAGACTAAAGAGTGAGAAGGAACATTGAGTATTTGAGCACAGAGTAACATTTTTATAACAATCATATAATATCCAAGCACAAAACATCCCCCACACGAACTGCTCGAGAAGTAGGAACAGCAGAGATAGATAAGGTGCCAAGGAGCTGTACACTGCATGTATTATCTTGTATGTTTGTTTGTTTATGGTGGAACCGGAAAGCCTTTATGACATACTATTTGTACAGCCTACTATTGCAAAATCTACACTGCAATATACGTGCTTCCCTACAGATCGATGGCTTTACTCAATCAAACACTGTATCTACATTAATTTTATAAGAAGAAAATCACATATATAGTTGTGAGCGTACGAGTTGTTGCTAACGCTGCGGGCTCGCATAGCGAGCCGCGGCCCTCGCGAAGCGAGGGCACTGGGCGAGGGTCTCAGTTGCTGGCATGGAGCGCTGCAGGCGCTCCATGCCAGCACCTGAGGACCTCGCAAAGCGAGGTCTGCAGTTGCTGGCATGGAGCGCCGAAGGCGCTCCATGCCAGCAACTGCGACCCTCGCAAAGTTCACGTCGCAACCCAAAGAGCACGACACACACATTACGACACTCGCAAACAACATACGACACACGTTCACACACATTACGGCCTCGCAACACTCGGACGCAACTCGCGAACATTACAAAATTAAAAACACAATACATACACACAGCACATACATAAAAACCTTACCTACAGCAACAGGAAGCATCCAGGACCTCAAAAATGCACCTTACACCTTCATTTTACTCAAAATAAAAGAGTTTAGACACTAAACAATTTGCTAAGCGACACAAAAAATGGCCGACGAACAAAACGAAAACGAGGCTACACACGCAAACACCATACGAGACACGTTACAACACATTATGAACTCGCAAACATCGGACGCAACACGCCGACATACAAACATTTAAAACACAATAAATACACACAACACACACATAAAAAGCTTACCTACAGCAAGAGGAACCATCCAGCACCTCAAAAAACCAAGTTACACCTTCATTTAAATAAAAATAAAACACTTTACACACTAATAAAATCGCTAAGCGAGAGAAAAAATGGCCGCCGAAAAAAACGAAAACGAGGCTACAGCACTCTCAACACGTAAAACACCACAACACACTCGCAAAACACCACACGAAACTCGAAAACCACCACAAAGCACCGACGGATAATCCGCAAAGACGCATACCACACATAACCCGCCATTTTACGCCAATGCGGAAGTACAACACTACGCTAACGGTTTCGTCTCACGCACGCACAGTATTACACTGCACACATTCAGCACGCTTACACAGCAGCTCCACAACACTAATGCTGCAGCAACCTCAAAACACATTCACAGCTCTTCAACACAATGCTTCAAAATAGGTAAAGTATATTCATTTATTAATGTATTACATATTTCATTATTACACACCAAACACCATTAGCTACCTTACAATTTCATTGCCGTCATTTTTTGACGGGCAATTCTCTAGTAATATATAATGCAGTGGCTACCGATATACAGTAATATTACACAGAGGCATATTTTGGAATATAAAGCATAAATAGTGCCAAATATATTAGGATGTATATGGATAAAGACAGATGGATGGTGACGTTTGTCCAGTCATGGTATACTTTAACCAACGCAGCACCACAGATATACTGCCACCCTTGGACTGGAAGCCAATGACCATCCACTTTTCAAAATCGGATAAACCACACGTTTTACCCATGACAGTGATGGTTGATAGGTTTGCAGAATGCCTACATTTCACTTATATACCCACCAAGCCAGCTGATGGCACGTGCCATATGTCATTGGCTACGTGATGCTGATGTCATAATAATGTGATTCGACCCTGTATGTATGATATATATTTAGATACATCTAGACTAGAGCTTAACAAACTGTGGGAGTCACTGCTCCTAAATTTTACTGCCTGCTCCTATCTTTAGATATTATAGATATATTCTCATATATACTCTCATTCCTGGCCCCTAAAAGTACCACTGAATTGGCATATTTATAGTATGCTGTTTTAAAGAACTTGACATAATGACATGCAAAATGTTTTTACACAGTATAAAAAATAAGTACAGCAATATTCACTTCCATTGAAAGACTGACACTTTACATAGCACATTTAATAACAGTAGAAGTGTAAGCCTCGGTACAGCTTTTTCCCGAAAAATATCTACCAGCCGGGTGGCAAGATGGAGTAGCTGGGTGGGTATATAGTACTACAATGTGTGCTTATGGGTTATTTGCTTCTCAAGCCGGGCAGTGCTTCTAATTAGGGGCGGGGGGGCGGAGATCTGGGGAGGTCACTGCCAGTAGATCAATCCCCTACGCTCATGCTCTTGTTGTTGTTTAGTTGTTCAGTCCGACTCTCCGTGACCCTATGGACCTCAGCATGGCAGGCACATATTGTGTCTGGTTGTGCTTATCCATAAGGTTTTTATGGCAAAGATACTGGAGTGGGTTGCCAGTTCATTCTCCAGTGGACCACAATTTGTCTGACCTCTCTACTGTGACTGCACCGGCAGCTCCAGATCTAGCCAATGACACAATAAGAAGAATAAAGATAGAGGGCAAAGGTAGAAAGGAGGGAGAGAAGAGAGAAAATGGAGAGGGGAGAGAGGAGAGACAGAGAGAGGGAGAGGAGCGAAAGAGGGAGAAGGGAGGGAGAGGAGCGAAAGAGGGAGAAGGGAGGGAGAGGAGCGAAAGAGGGAGAAGGGAGGGAGAGGAGCGAAAGAGGGAGAAGGGAGGGAGAGGAGCGAAAGAGGGAGAAGGGAGGGAGAGGAGCGAAAGAGGGAGAAGGGAGGGAGAGGAGCGAAAGAGGGAGAAGGGAGGGAGAGGAGCGAAAGAGGGAGAAGGGAGGGAGAGGAGCGAAAGAGGGAGAAGGGAGGGAGAGGAGCGAAAGAGGGAGAAGGGAGGGAGAGGAGCGAAAGAGGGAGAAGGGAGGGAGAGGAGCGAGAGAGGGAGAAGGGAGGGAGAGGAGCGAGAGAGGGAGAAGGGAGGGAGAGGAGCGAGAGAGGGAGAAGGGAGCGAGAGAGGGAGAAGGGAGCGAGAGAGGGAGAAGGGAGCGAGAGAGGGAGCGAGAGAGGGAGAAGAGAGGGAGAGGAGAGAGGGAGAAGAGAGGGAGAGGAGAGAGGGAGAAGGGAGGGAGAGGAGCGAAAGGAGCGAGAGAGGGAGAAGGGAGGGAGAGGAGCGAGAGAGGGAGAAGGGAGGGAGAGGAGCGAGAGAGGGAGAAGGGAGGGAGAGGAGCGAGAGAGGGAGAAGGGAGGGAGAGGAGCGAGAGAGGGAGAAGGGAGGGAGAGGAGCGAGAGAGGGAGAAGGGAGGGAGAGGAGCGAGAGAGGGAGAAGGGAGGGAGAGGAGCGAGAGAGGGAGAAGGGAGGGAGAGGAGCGAGAGAGGGAGAAGGGAGGGAGAGGAGCGAGAGAGGGAGAAGGGAGGGAGAGGAGCGAGAGAGGGAGAAGGGGAGGGAGAGGAGCGAGAGAGGGAGAAGAGAGGGAGAGGAGCGAGAGAGGGAGAAGGGAGGGAGAGGAGCGAGAGAGGGAGAAGGGAGGGAGAGGAGCGAGAGAGGGAGAAGGGAGGGAGAGGAGCGAGAGAGGGAGAAGGGAGGGAGAGGAGCGAGAGAGGGAGAAGGGAGGGAGAGGAGCGAGAGAGAGAGAAGGGAGGGAGAGGAGCGAGAGAGGGAGAAGAGAGGGAGAGGAGCGAGAGAGGGAGAAGAGAGGGAGAGGAGCGAGAGAGGGAGAAGGGAGGGAGAGGAGCGAGAGAGGGAGAAGGGAGGGAGAGGAGCGAGAGAGGGAGAGGAGCGAGAAAGGGAGAGGAGCGAGAAAGGGAGAGGAGCGAGAAAGGGAGAAGAGAGAGAAATGAGAATGATACGTAAGATAGAAGAAGGGAGAGGAGAGGGGGAGAGATAAGAATACAAAATAAAATCAATAATAAAAAATAAAATAAATAAATAAATAAATAAATATTGTACTCAATATATTTCACATTCCAGTTAATGTTCTATTAATTACAATTTCTATTTAGCCGCTGACTTCCTATTGGCTCCTATGTCATGTATGGTGGGTAATTACTAGTATAAATCTGCAGAAATCATCAACAATCCCACCAGGTAACAGCAGAGCTCCTGTGGCACACCCTCCAGGCTGCTCTGATCTACATACAAAAGATTTAATAGACAGTGCAGTCTGAATCACTTTATTGTGCACAGTGACAGCTTGGGGATTACCTTGCACTGTCCATCTGAGAGCGGCGTGTGTTCAGGAGGAAGCGCTTCCCACGGTGTCAGTGAGAGTGGATTGTGCAAGGCCCCATACTATGTATGTGTCTAACAGAGAGGGAGTGATGTAAACAGAAAGGCATGCACAGCAGTGGGCGATAATCAGGAAAGGGAAAAATCCAACGAAGAGCCAATGAGCAGACGGGGAGATGATCCACTGCACGTCACGCACTCTAATAGACTGCTGTGTGATATACACAGGACTCACACACAACAAGCATTACAGTGACATGGAAAGTTCCTAGATTCTACTATATATATATATATGGGATGTGGCAAACAGAATGTATTGTTATTTGAGCAAAACAGTTTTAACGCGTTACCAAAGTTGTGCTTTGAATGAAAAAATATGAAGTAAAACCTGATTAAACTTCATTGAAAGTTACAAGAAGTGCAGAGAGCGCACGTAGAGAGGTACAAGTCATTCAGTTGTATTACAGCTCATTGGCTGAGAAGGGCAAGCCTCCAAAGGTTAAACATTCTAATCTGCAAGAAGCCAATAAAGAATATGGACCCCTGCCCGCAAAGAATAGCTGCATTTAAAGGCTATTTTATATTAGTTTTTCTTGCTAAAAACATATTTTCCAAGTTTAGTTATTCAAAGAACATATAGAAAAAATACCACAGCGGCCGTTTACATATTATACTAAGAGAATAGGAAATAGTGTACTGGAAATCTGGCCTGTTACTAATGGTTTGGATACTAAGGTGGTCCAGATAGCCCCCAGAATGTAAGCAGTAATGATCATGTATGTCAGAACATGATACAATAAACACACGGCCGGTGTTACATCACATAGAGCAGGTACAGAGTGATGGTATAGAGGGAGCCGCACTAATGTACTGGCACAGCGCCGAGCCCCATGTCCTCAACAACAGCTCCAAATACTGCTCTCACTGTCACATATGTACTATTATACAGACACTCACTGCCCAACATCACTCCTGTCTCACACACACTGCACTCCTGGCACTCTCACAGTATTACATCTGTCATGTTCTACTGTCACACACACTGCCCCCCTCTCTCTCTCCTGTCACACACACTGCCCCTCTCTCTCTCTCTCTCTCCTGTCACACACACTGCCCCTCTCTCTCTCCTGTCACACACACTGCCCCTCTCTCTCTCTCTCTCTCCTGTCACACACACTGCCCCTCTCTCTCTCTCCTGTCACACACACTGCCCCCTCTCTCTCTCTCTGTCACACACACTGCCCCTCTCTCTCTCTCTCTCTCTCCTTTCACACACACACTGCCTCCTCTCTCTCTCTCTCTCTCTCTCCTGTCACACACACTGCCCCTCTCTCTCTCTCCTGTCACACACACTGCCCCTCTCTCTCTCTCCTGTCACACACACTGCCCCTCTCTCTCTCCTGTCACACACACTGCCCCTCTCTCTCTCCTGTCACACACACTGCCCTGTCTCTCTCTCTCCTGTCACACACACTGCCCTGTCTCTCTCTCTCCTGTCACACACACTGCCCCTCTCTCTCTCCTGTCACACACACTGCCCCTCTCTCTCTCTCTCTCTCTCTCTCCTGTCACACACACTGCCCCTCTCTCTCTCTCCTGTCACACACACTGCCCCTCTCTCTCTCCTGTCACACACACTGCCCTGTCTCTCTCTCTCCTGTCACACACACTGCCCTGTCTCTCTCTCTCCTGTCACACACACTGCCCCTCTCTCTCTCTCCTGTCACACACACTGCCCCTCTCTCTCTCTCCTGTCACACACACTGCCCCTCTCTCTCTCCTGTCACACACACTGCCCCTCTCTCTCTCTCTCTCTCCTGTCACACACACTGCCCCTCTCTCTCTCTCTCTCTCTCTCCTGTCACACACACTGCCCCTCTCTCTCTCTCCTGTCACACACACACTGCCCCTCTCTCTCTCTCCTGTCACACACACTGCCCCTCTCTCTCTCCTGTCACACACACTGCCTCTCTCTCTCTCTCCTGTCACACACACTGCCTCTCTCTCTCCTGTCACACACACTGCCCCTCTCTCTCTCTCCTGTCACACTCACTGCCCCTCTCTTCTCTCCTGTCACTCACTGCCCCTCTCTCTCTCCTGTCACACACACTGCCCCTCTCTCTCTCTCTCCTGTCACACACACTGCCCCTCTCTCTCTCTCTCCTGTCACACACACTGCCCCTCTCTCTCTCTCCTGTCACACACACTGCCCCTCTCTCTCTCTCTCCTGTCACACACACTGCCCCTCTCTCTCTCTCTCCTGTCACACACACTGCCCCTCTCTCTTCTCCTCCTGTCACCACACAGCTGCCTCTCTCTCTCTCTCTCCTCTCACACACACTGCCCCTCTCTCTCTCTCCTGTCACACACACTGCCCCTCTCTCTCTCTCTCCTGTCACACACACTGCCTCTCTCCTGTCACACACACTGCCTCTCTCTCTCCTGTCACACACACACTGCCTCTCTCTCTCTCTCCTGTCACACACACTGCCCCTCTCTCTCTCCTGTCACACACACTGCCTCTCTCTCTCCCCTGTCACACACACACTGCCCTGTCTCTCTCTCTCCTGTCACACACACTGCCCCTCTCTCTCTCTCCTGTCACACACACTGCCCCTCTCTCTCTCCTGTCACACACACTGCCTCTCTCTCTCTCCTGTCACACACTGCCACTCTCTATCCTGTCAACACACTGCCCTCTCTCTCTCCTGTCACACACCACTGCCCCTCTCTCTCTCCTGTCACACACTCACTGCCCTCGCTCTCTCTCCTGTCACACACACACTGCCTCTCTCTCCTGTCACACACTCACTGCCCCTCTCTCTCTCCTGTCACACACACACTGCCTCTCTCTCTCTCTCCTGTCACACACACACTGCCTCTCTCTCTCTCTCCTGTCACACACACACTGCCTCTCTCTCTCTCTCCTGTCACACACACTGCCCCTCTCTCTCTCCTGTCACACACACTGCCCCTCTCTCTCACCCTCTGTCACACACACTGCCTCTCTCTCTCTCCTGTTCACACACACTGCCCTGCCTCTCTCTCTCCTGTCACACACACTGCCTCTCTCTCTCTCCTGTCACACACACTGCCCTCTCTCTCTCTCCTGTCACACACACTGCCCTCTCTCTCTCTCTCTCCTGTCACACACACTGCCCCTCTCTCTCTCTCTCCTGTCACACACACTGCCCCTCTCTCTCTCTCTCCTGTCACACACACTGCCCCTCTCTCTCTCTCCTGTCACACACACTGCCCCTCTCTCTCTCCTGTCACACACACACTGCCTCTCTCTCTCTCTCTCTCTCCTGTCACACACACACTGCCTCTCTCTCTCTCTCTCCTGTCACACACACTGCCCCCCTCTCTCCTGTCACACACACTGCCTCTCTCTCTCCCCTGTCACACACACTGCGCCTCTCTCTCTCTCTCTCTCCTGTCACACACACTGCCCCCCTATCTCTCTCTCTCTCTCTCTCCTGTCACATACACTGCCCCTCTCTCTCTCTCTCTCCTGTCACACACACTGCCCCTCTCTCTCTCCTGTCACACACACTGCCTCTCTCTCTCTCCCCTGTCACACACACTGCCTCTCTCTCTCCCCTGTCAAACACACTGCCTCTCTCTCTCCCCTGTCAAACACACTGCCTCTCTCTCTCTCTGTCACACACACTGCCCCTCTCTCTCCTGTCACACACACTGCCCACTCTCTCTCCTGTCACACACTCACTGCCCCTCTCTCCCCTGTCACACACACTGCCTCTCTCTCCCTGTCACAACCACTGGCCCCCTCTCTCTCTCCTGTCACAACCACTGCCCCTCTCTCTCTCCTGTCACACTCACTGCCCCCTCTCTTCTCCTGTCACACACACTGCCCTCTCTCTCTCCTGTCACACATCACTGCCTCTCTCTCTCCTGTCACACACACTGCCCCCTCTCTCTCTCCTGTACACACACACTGCCCCTCTCTCTCTCTGTCACACACACTGCCCCTCTCTCTACATCCTGTTCTCACACACTGCCCCTCTCTCTCTCCCTGTCACACACACACTGCCTCTCTCTCTCTCCTGTCACACTCACTGCCTCTCTCTCTCTCCTGTCACACACACTGCCCCTCTCTCTCTCCTGTCACACACACTGCCCCTCTCTCTCTCCTGTCACACACACTGCCCCTCTCTCTCTCCTGTCACACACTCACTGCCCCTCTCTCTCTCCTGTCACACACTCACTGCCCCTCTCTCTCTCTCTGTCACACACTCACTGCCTCTCTCTCTCTCTCCTGTCACACACACACTGCCTCTCTCTCTCTCTCCTGTCACACACACACTGCCCTCTCTCTCTCTCCTGTCACACACACACTGCCTCTCTCTCTCTCTCCTGTCACACACACACTGCCTCTCTCTCTCTCCTGTCACACACACACTGCCTCTCTCTCTCTCCTGTCACACACACACTGCCTCTCTCTCTCTCCTGTCACACACACTGCCTCTCTCCTGTCACACACACTGCCTCTCTCTCTCTCCTGTCACACACACACTGCCTCTCTCTCTCTCCTGTCACACACACTGCCTCTCTCTCTCTCTCTCTCTCTCTCCTGTCACACACACTGCCCCTCTCTCCTGTCACACAAACTGCCCCTTTCTCTCCTGTCACACACACTGCCCCTCTCTCTCTCTCCTGTCACACACACACTGCCTCTCTCTCTCTCTCTCTCTCCTGTCACACACACACTGCCTCTCTCTCTCTCCTGTCACACACACACTGCCTCTCTCTCTCTCTCTCTCTCTCTCCTGTCACACACACACACTGCCTCTCTCTCTCTCTCCTGTCACACACACACTGCCTCTCTCTCTCTCTCCTGTCACACACACTGCCCCTCTCTCTCCCCTGTCACACACACTGCCTCTCTCTCTCTCTCTCTCTCCTGTCACACACACTGCCCCTCTCTCTCTCCTGTTACAGTCACTGCCCCCCTCTCTCCTGTCACACACACTGCCTCTCTCTCTCCCCTGTCACACACACTGCCCCTCTCTCTCCCCTGTCACACACACTGCCTCTCTCTCTCTCCTGTCACACACACTGCCCCTCTCTCTCTCCTGTTACAGTCACTGCCCCCCTCTCTCCTGTCACACACACTGCCTCTCTCTCTCCCCTGTCAAACACACTGCCTCTCTCTCTCCCCTGTCAAACACACTGCCTCTCTCTCTCCTCTGTCACACACACTGCCCCTCTCTCTCCTGTCACACACACTGCCCCTCTCTCTCTCCTGTCACACACACTGCCCCTCTCTCTCTCCTGTCACACACACTGCCCCTCTCTCTCTCCTCTCACACACACTGCCCCTCTCTCTCTCCTGTCACACACACTGCCCCCATCTCTCCCCTGTCACACACACTGCCTCTCTCTCTCCCCTGTCAAACACACTGCCCCTCTCTCTCTCCTGTCACACACACTGCCCCTCTCTCTCCTGTCACACACACTGCCCCTCTCCTCTCCTGTCACACACACTGCCCCTCTCTCCCCCTGTCACACACACTGCCCCTCTCTCTCCTGTCACACACACTGCCCTCTCTCTCTCCTGTCACACACACAGC
>CM050172.1:29647632-29741838 GCA_027410445.1 Discoglossus pictus | reverse complement strand
TTGACAGCGTCCTTTCCTGATACCTCATATTCTGTTGTTTATTATCAAACACTGGTAGGGTATCTGCTGACATGATAATAACTATGATCAGTGTATGATAATTTCATTGCACACCAAGCTGCTACATATCATCTCTGAAGGTACCACTGGTGACTATGTCTTTGACATCCCTCTTAATTATATCACAGGGTGCCATAACTTCAATAACGTAGGACTGATGAACATTTCCAAGAAACACAACCAATCAAGTAATTGAGAAGATTTGTCTTAAGCAAGAACTGCCTGCAGAGTAATATTCTACTGTGCCAACATCAAAGCTATGGCGATCCACTGTGTCTATGCAGTAAAGTGGCCGCGACTAGTGGAGGGTGCTCCAGTCAAGGGCCACCGGTAACCTTATGTAATTAATAAGCACACGCCTTAAACACTCACCGAAGTGCACATACAATAGGGATCCATTTGAATATTAATCGATTAGCATTTGAAGTTTTACAATACAATGAAACTCTTAACACATTTGAACTTTAGTGCTTAAGACATCAGCAGATCTGCTTCTCCCAACCAACTACAAGTTATTCAAGGGGGTGGGAGATGATCTGCCCGGGACGACGTCCTTTATCCCACTCCTTCCCTGCAGTGGCCACTGTGGAGTAAACCAAGACTGGAGAGGAAAGAATACAGAGCCTCCAGCACACGTCCTCTCCCACCTACTGGACACCTAACGAGAAGCATGCTTGCTCTGCTAGTCTCTGAAACACTAATGTTCAAATTAAAGTTTTAAAAGCTTTTTTTTTTTTTTTTTTTATTGTTTTGCTAATCAGTTACTAAAGAAGCAAATCAAACCCTCTTGCAAAACCACTACAAACTGTCATTTAACTATTAGCCCATTGATATGTATTTCTAGGGTTTATACATTAATTTAGATGCCTGGCAAACCAATGGCACTAGTAGTCATTCTTCCCAAGATGTAAAAGCCTTCTTCGGTCTGCTAAAACATTTGTACTAATAGGTGACAGGTATAGATACAAGTTAAAACTCTTGGATGTTGTCACACATACTTGTAGAGCTGTCATCTAATGACAAGCAATGTCTAAGTCTCTTTTGCATCAGTTGTGACAGTCGTACTAATGGTAAAAGCTCTGACATCAGCCTCACAAGCAGAGATAACAGGAAAGAAAACTTCCACAAGGAAGTGTCAAGACTTTGTGTTCATTTTTATGAAGAATAGAAAATCATTTAGAGTCAATAAAAGCCAAGGCCCGTTTTACTTTAAATATTAAAGACAGCATTTTCAAAAACCTGAACATTGGGAAAGAGATATAGGTTAGAATTGGGTGAAACTCAATGGTTTAAGGCTTTTCCTTACCAAATATTGCAATAAAATGCTCCATATATAAAGAAATGTATTTTAAAATAATTCAAAGTCGGATTATCTGACAGAGGTTGGATAAATGGTGGAGATAAAGGTACCAACTTTCATGGATGGTTGAAATGTGACAAAATCTCTGAATTTTGGGAAATGTGTAGAACCAACATATTAAACATTATTAAAATAACTTTGATTAAATCCCCATAAATTATTTTACTCCACATCTTAGTTGATATGGAAAAATCAACTAAACGTTTGATAGTTCATATTTTAATGGTTGCCAAATCCACAAAACTTAGAAATTGGAAATCAAATCAACTACCAAAATGGACTGAACTAAACTATTTTATTGAAAGAAATCGAGATATGGATAATATTCTTTAATTTTTTGACAACCCTCCAAAAATAAATAGTCATGGTCTTTGTGGGATAAATATTATAACAAGACAATTTAATAATAAACAATCAAGACTCTCTCAAACCAAAGAAAGGAAGATGTCACTAAGAATATTATGTTTTTAAAGTGTATTGCCAAGATGATTATTTTACATAAAGCACAGGCTGAAGTGTCACTTTAATGTATATGTTAAAGTTACATATGCAAAGTTCAGGGCTTAATTACCATAACATCATCTTCATCGCGTGGGGAGTAAGTCAGAGTGCTGGATGAGGAGGGGGTCCGGCGGTGATGTTTAAACGTGTTAGTCCCGTCAGCTACATAAAAAGGATAAACATGATTAAAACTGTAACACAGAACCCCCCCCCCCACCCCACCCGCCCCCGACCATTGCAATAAGCCTTCCTAGGACTAATATAATTTGATTTACCTTTAGTGATAGTTGTAACTGCTGAGAAGGCCGGGCCAAAAGTGGTCTCCATTTTTGTCTGGAAGGTGAAATGTGAGATAAGCAAGTGAAGAATCTCTGAAAGAAGAGAAAGACATAGACAGGAGGAGCTAGACAGAAGGAGAGAGGTTGAGGAAAAGTGTGAGAGTTCAAGGACAGAGATAGAGAGGGATCGATTGGGAAAGAGAGGTGAAGGGACGGAGAATTTGGGGAACAGAGAGCAACCAAAGAGGTCGGAGTAAAAGGTTGAGGTTCCTGAGAGAAAAAAAAGAAGGATAGAGAGAGAAAGACAGAGACAGAGGAAATGAGATGGGCAAAGAGGTCAAGAGACTGAGAGGTAGAGGGAGAGAGGTAGAGGTAGAGAGGTCGAGAGGTAGAGGGAGAGAGGTCGAGAGGTAGAGGGAGAGAGGTCGAGAGGTAGAGGGAGAGAGGTCGAGAGGTAGAGGGAGAGAGGTCGAGAGGTAGAGGTCGAGAGGTAGAGGTCGAGAGGTAGAGGTCGAGAGGTAGAGAGGTCGAGAGGTAGAGGGAGAGAGGTCGAGAGGTAGAGGGAGAGAGGTCGAGAGGTAGAGGGAGAGAGGTCGAGAGGTAGAGGGAGAGAGGTCGAGAGGTAGAGGGAGAGAGGTCGAGAGGTAGAGGGAGAGAGGTCGAGAGGTAGAGGGAGAAAGGGCGAGAGGTAGAGGGAGAAAGGGCGAGAGGTAGAGGGAGAGAGGTCGAGAGGTAGAGGGAGAGAGGTCGAGAGGTAGAGGGAGAGAGGTCGAGAGGTAGAGGGAGAGAGGTCGAGAGGTAGAGGGAGAGAGGTCGAGAGGTAGAGGGAGAGAGGTCGAGAGGTAGAGGGAGAGAGGTCGAGAGGTAGAGGTCGAGAGGTAGAGGGAGAGAGGTAGAGGGAGAGAGGTAGAGGGAGAGAGGTAGAGGGAGAGAGGTAGAGGGAGAGAGGTAGAGGGAGAGAGGTGGAAAAAAAAGAGGGATAGCGAGAGAAAGACAGAGACAGAGGAAATGAGATGGGCAAAGAGGTCAAGAGACTGAGAGGTAGAGGGAGAGAGGTCGAGAGGTAGAGGTGGAAAAAAAAGAGAGGAAGATAAAATGAAGTAGAAGAGCAACAGACAGAGAGTAAATGAGAAAAGGAGGCCAAGAAAGAAAACCAAGCTAGGAACATGAATGGAGATCTTACCCCGTTGGTGTTTTCTGTCGCAGGGATGTTTGAGGCCCCAGCTGAGAAGTGATTGAATCGAGGATTCTTACTTGAGGTCATAATCTAGGTCTACATCCGTGGTCTTCATGAGATGTCCTCTGAAAGGAGAGCAGGAAGAGCCTGGTTACTAGAACCACAGCAGGTACAATATACAGCGTCGCTGCAATCTTAAACCCAGCTTACAATAACCTACAACTCTGCTTTCAAGGAAATTCCTAACCTGTTCTCAGATATTAAAAACATTAGATTGCAAGCTCTTCAGGCTAGCTACTGATTGAGCCTATATAAATTATCTTTACTAGTTTGATCCTATCAACAGCAAAAAAAACAAAAACACAAACACATTTTAACTATTTGAACTTAAAGTGACACAGCAAATGTTCCAGTTGCAGAAATATAAATAATTTCAAATTGTGATTATTAAAAAAAAAAAAAACTTTATGAAAAGTTTATGAAAAAAGACCCATCACTCTACTAACGATTTTACCTCACGTGAATAATTATCTCTTATAGGGAGGGTGATAAACCACTTGGACATGCCCATAACTGTCAGAAAGAGTCTTAGCGTTGTCCTATCATTGTACCAACTGGACGTGCTCTTGTGGATTATCACGCCATTTTTTTTTATAATTTATCCTTAAAATAACCAACTTGCAAGCTCAATTATCTAACATTTCCACTCAAAATTCTTAAATGGCATTTGTAGTCAAAACAATTCTATTGTGCATTTAAAAGATCATTTTAAACAATAGAAATTGTATGAAAAATATATGAAACATTGCAATAAAGCAAGATATGATGAGATTGTTCTCTGTTATGACATGTTACAGGAAACAGAGAGGCAGTGAGCCTTGTGGATGTCTGAACTGCAATTGCTCCTGTATTGCTATTCTGTTGAATGTAGATCAGGTAAGAAATAAACTTTGCAAGCTCCCTATAAGATATAGTCGGATCAAACATATGTTTTTTTGTTTATTTTCTCTCTTTTTATGATACTTTATTGGTCATTTTCTTAAACTAGCAATCTGTTTGTTATGCAAAAACCTCTGTAACATATATAGAACATGTTGTTTATGTGCATGGACTACAATCGATTGTAAATATATTTATGTGTCATAGCTGGGACATTTTTCTACTTACTATCTTATCAGCCCGACATTGAGATTACCAAACCATAAAAAACTCAAAGAAAATGGCCCATTTATTTAGACAGTAAATTGATCCTAAGACTTACAAAGCTCCTCTGCAAACACTCGTATATATATATGTTTCTGCAAATTGTGTTTTCACACTTGGCTTCTCTCAGTAAAACTTATCCCCTTCCCCCAGTTCCCAACATCTTCAGACAACACTGGGGATCTTGTACAATACACAGCCGGCTCCAGCATACAGGGGGAGGGAGGACAGCAGACAACACAGCCTCCAGCAGACTGGAAAAAATGATGCGATCTGCCTTTTTGTAATCTAAATACACAGAGTTATTGCTCTCTCCAGTTCTGACATCTGCCTGGCATGGTCTGAATGCAAGGACCACTGTACAATAAATATTTAGATATATATTGTAAGTCTGCGAGTTTCTATCCTAAGAAATAAAAAAATGTCCTCCAATAAAAAAAGGTATCACTATTCACTGCAATACTCTGATTATTCAGCTGGATTACTGGACATTCATGGCTACCTCACTCTTCACATACACACTGCCCATTTTTGATGTCAGCAGCTTGGTGGGTATATATATATATATATATATATATATATATATATATATATATATATATATATATATATATATATATATATATATATATATATATATATAAGGTAACATGTAGGTGTTCTGCAAACATATCAACTAATCGCTGTTGTGGGTAAAACATGCAATTTATCCAACTTTAAAAAGGGGATAACTATTGGCTTTCGGCCCGAGGGTGGCAGTATTTCTGAAACAGTGCAGTTTGAGAACTGTTCGCTTGCTGCTGTGGTTAAAGTGCACCGTGACTGGACAAATGGCACCATTGCGAATAGACGGTGTGGAGACTGTAAAGCACCACATGCCATTGATGTCAGAGGTGAATGTCGGCTGCAAATGTGTGCAAGGGCCAACCGATTAGCTACAGTTGAGTAACTCACCGTCCAAATGAACCAGGGGACTACCAGACGACCCTGTTGCGTATGGGGCTCCGAAGCAAACGGGTGGTCACTGCACCCATGCCGACGAGGGTTCATCGTCAGAAACAGCTTCAATTTGCTCAACAGCCTGAAGCAATGGATAGAGGTCCCTCTCGTGTTGGTTGTTTTCTGTGGGTGTCGCGATCAACTCCAACTAAGATCCGTATCTCGGTGGACGGGGTGTTGGACGAACACTGTGTGTTCTACCAACTGGAGAACGGCATGTATGGAAGGTTTTGTTACTCCTCTATGTAAAGTAGTCCTCCACGTAGAAGAAATTCAATGAGATGGGACCAGAGATCAAGTCTCCTGTGCTGTTGGTAGGTATCCCGTGGTGGTAAAAATGTCTTCTATGTGGAGGACTACTTTACATAGAGGTGTAACAAAACCTTCCATATATGCCGTCACCCAGTTACTGATTTAGCGGGAGTTGATCGCGACACCCACTGAAAACAACCAACACGAGAGGGACCTCTATCCATTGCTTCAGGCTCCATCATCAGCCCATATCATTGGGGCTACCTAAAGGAGATTGTGCGCGTTTTCAACACCATCCCTACTATGATGCTTCAGCTCCAATTTCGGGCACTGATGTGAACAGAGCCCAACTAAAAGCAGCAGATCACCATCGAAACCAAGGAAAGCGGATAGTCTTTCAGTTTCTGATGCAAAGGGTCTGCACACTGTTGATATTTTGTTTGACTCCCGTAACCAGACAAAGGGGAACACCGGTGAACCTTACGCAAGGTCCAACAGTGGAGTCTGTACCTCCAAACTGCCACACCTACCCCTAAGTTGGGGTCATCAACCCAACATCACTATCCAAAGGATTATACGTTTCTCAAGGAAATATCACACATATTCAAGAATTGACTACTTTTTGGGGGACATGTCTACTTTTTATGAAGTAGTAGAGAACAACATTTATACAAACGCAGTTTCAGACCATGCCCCAATAGGTCTAGCAGTAAGAATTCCAGAAATATAAACTGGAAAATAGACCTCTCTTACTGAAGGATAAAAAGCTAGTAATCAAGCTTAAAAAGAGTCTGTAGGACTTTTTGGAGATAAATTCAAACTCAGTCTCATCACTATCTATACTTTGGTGCACACAGAAAGCCTTCATTTGGGGTATTCTATCCATTAAGGCAATACATCTCAAAAGACAGAGAGGAAAATCAATTAGAGCTTTGTGTATTGAGCTAGAAAAGCAACAAATGTTGAATAAAACTTTCCCTAATAAAGAAAATTCCAAAATAATTTACAAATAAAAAAAGAGTCATCAATACAAACTAGATAGATTAATATGGAAGTTTCAACAGTCCCAAAATATAATGGGAGATAGGACGGGGAAATACAAATAAAATGAAAAAAAAAACCAGAGGATTCAGAATTCTATTCAACGTATTAGAGGAGAGAATAATATTCTCTATAAGCACCCTAAAGAAATCGGTAATATTTTCTATCAGTATTATTCAAAACTTTATAACTTAGAACAACAAACAGATTTCCATAAGCCGGATAGGATAGAAATAGAACGTTTTTTTAATGAAATTAATCTCCCCAAAATATCAGAAGAAGAACTAGACATGTTAAATAAACAAATAATAATAATAATAAACTTTATTATCCAGACATTTTGAGGGTGCCTTTGGTAAATATGTTCAACAAAATTAAGAACAGTGGGAACATATTGGCTGAATTAACAGAGGCAAAAATATTAAACACTGTAAAAGGTAAAGACCTGGAAGATAGAAGGAGTTACAGACCTATATCTTTAATAAATAATGACTTAAAAATCTATGCAAAAATTCTGACAAATAGACTAGCCCTGATTATTCCAAGATTGATACACCCTGATCAATCAGGGTTTATGAAGATGCGACAGGGACCTCATAATATTAGAAGTCTTTTAAATATCTTATCATTCAGTGTAAAAAGTGGAAGTCCCATGCTAGCCCTGTCATCAGATGCTGAAAAAGCATTGTATTGATAAGGTCAGCTGAGACTTCCTGAAAATAATTTTACAGAAATAAGGATTCGCTGACTTTGCTTCAAGGGCAATAAATGTATTATATACCAATCCCAAAGCAAAGATTATTGGCATGAATTTTGAGACAAAATACTTCTCTATTACAAATGGGATGAGGCAAGGTTGACCCCTGTCTCCTTTGTTGTTTATCCTCTTCATTGAACTGCTGGTAGAAATATAGAATATATAAATCGCAAGAACTGTAGGACTTAGCAACTGCGGCCCGCAAAATTACGAATTTAAACGGCTGAAACAGGGTAACGGAAAGACCAGCAAAAAAAAAAATATGCCTCAAATTCACTTTCACACTCACACACAGCACAGGGGGAGAGCCAGGAAGCCTGTGAGTAAGGTTGCAAGTTAATTTATGGCATGTTTTGCATTTTTTCCACGATCAAAAATTACGTAAGCAATAAAAAAAAATGGCCCAAAGCCAGTAACTCTTAACACAAGACAGTAACTCTTAACACAAGACAGTAACACTTAAACCAAGGCAGTAACACTTAAACCAAGGCAGTAACACTTAAACCAAGGCAGTAACACCTAAACCAAGGCAGTAACACCTAAACCAAGGCAGTAACACTTAAACCAAGGCAGTAACACTCAGGCCCCTAAAATACACGGGGGGGGGGGGGGAGAGGCTCGCGATGAACGGCAAAGGTGATTATTGCAAAACACGAAAGTGGTGGCTTGCAAAGGCGCTCATCGCGAGGCCCGTACAGTAGACGAGGGAGAGGCTCACAATAAGCGCCGAAGGTACAGCATTCCCAGCCTTACAATTTTATTCCTGGCATTTTTTGACGGGCAAGTAGCTGGTATCCTTATAATTGGGGTTCTATCTTTCTTTTAGAACAAAAAATATCCTTGAAGAAAACTTGGATATTATATACAAAAGTATTTTATTAACTTTATCAGATTGGAAACAAATCAATCTCTCATAATCTGCAAGAATAGCAGTTACGAAAATGATAGTTAATTTCCAAGTTGACGTACATCTTCAGGTCTATACCAGACGTGCCCCCAACATATTGGTTAAAACAAATTTCAGAAACTTATAGATACATTTATACTCAATGGAAAAAAGCCAGAATTCCTCTAGAGGTCACTAAGCAAAGGATCGATGTAGGAGGTTTATCTGCCCCATGCATAGAAGATATTTATACATCGATTGCTTTAGATCAGGTCATGGTCTGGAGTACCCCATATTTGAACCCAACTTGGAAACAACTGGAAGATGACCTTTTGGACGATATTCATTTATTAATGTGGATCCCAAACCTAGATCTAATAAAAATGTAAAGTTTTTTTTCCCAGAGGAGTTAACTAAAAGTAGCAGATCACACTGACATAATGTCATATACAGGTCTATACACACAGAGGTCTATACACATGTCTATAATCCAGTACACCAATAATCTAATCATCACATATATATAATAGCACACACTCAAATCTATAATCCGATGCATTATCCAATAACACAGGGCACATAGGTCTATAGTCCAATAACACAGAGCACATAGGTCTATAATCCAGCGCATTATCCAATAACACAGAGCACATAGGTCTATAATCCAGCACATTATCCAATAACACAGAGCACATAGGTCTATAATCCAATAACACTTAGCACACAGGTCTATAATCCAGCACATTATCCAATAACACAAGCAAATATAATATAACACATTGCAAAGAATGGAGAGCCCTGTATTTGAGCTTAAAATCTAACGTACATAGAGCTGGTTCCCAAAGCACGGACACAAGATTGAACAATTACAGATTTACAATATAAAGGATCTACTCTGATCCTTATATATCCTTACTAATATGTGGATTAATTGTTAATTGATCCAGAAGAAGGCAAACAAAAACATTGCCAATTCCTTCCGGATCCCATATACCAGCTTTCCAATACTTATTTCACTTGAAGGGCCTTATATCCAGCCCCTGTGTCCTTTAAAAGGAACTCACAGTGCTTTAAGAAGTTTATATTTTACCTAAAGCAAAATGATAAATACATTTGCTGTAGGAAAGGAATGAATTGGTAATACAGGTACAGATATGGAGAAATATTTAGGAGTACAGTTGGGTTTTACTTGTAGCTTTAGAGAGATAAAATGGATTGTGTATTGCTGAAGAATGGCGTGATCTCTAACAAACAGGGTGGGGACAGCACGTAAAGTGCCCGAGGGTCTAAATTTAGCACCGAAGCCATCTGTTGCCCACCACTGCCCTAGACCCTGGCCACTCCACACCCCAATGCCTCTGGATCCTGCCCCCCCTTGCACCACAATGCCTCAGGACCATGGCCCGATCCGCACCCCGATGCCTCAGGACCATGGCCCCATCCGCACCCCGATGCCTCAGGACCCTGGACCCTCACAAACCCCAATGCCTCAGGAACTTGGCCTCTCCCGCACCCCAATGCCTCAGGACCCTCCTCACCTCGATGCCTCTGGATCCTAGATCCTCCGCACCTTGATGCCTCTGGACCCTAGATCCTCCGCACCCTGATGCTTCCAGACCCTGATGCCTCTAGACCCTGGCCCCTCTGCTCCATGATGCTTCCAGACCCTAGCTCCTCCACACCCTGATGCTCTAGACCCTAGCTCCTCCACACCCTGATGCTCTGGACCCTAGCTCTTCTTCACCCTACCGACTCTATTGCTGGCCTCTCTGCTCCTTATCTGCTTTACCCTACTTCTCTACACCTTGGAAGTGCTGGACGTGGCCCTTTTGCAACCTGTCATCTATACCATCTGGCACATCTGCATCCTGCCAGGTCTACCTTGGTATGTTGCCTGAGGGCACACACACATTTGAAGCTCGACACTCTATACCTTTCGCATGTATAATTATAGAGAGTAACAGATTTACAGTGTCATTTATCATACCCTTGCTTGTCGTATTGTTAAGCAATTTTTGGGAACAGTGAGAAAAGAAGATCCCTCCAGCTTTCCCTAATCACAAGGTCTGAGGCCCCCAACCTCGCACATCATGTGAGTAATAGGAAGCAGATGTTGCAAGTGTTGCATCCAAGAGCAGTGTGAGAGGGGCACAGAGAGGAGGAACACACTAACAAAAAAATCACCAGAAAGAATTGAGAAGAAAAAGAAAGGTAGATAATAAAGGAGTGGAGATAAAAAGGAAAGGGAGTAGGTATTTCTAAACCTCCTCAACTTTCAAGGCCCTAAATGCTCTCTGAAAACTACCAGATACTCAAAGATGAGAAGTGTCTGACCCACTAAATTTCCATGGGAATAGGTGTAGTTTTTATTGTACTACAGGGGTCCGTTAAGAGCTCCCCTATGGAAAGTGTGGTGTAATATGACTTTCTGTTAAACATAAAGGATAGCAACTAGAAAACAAAGGAAAGGAATATAGGTTTTAAAAGGCAAATTGGACACTTAGTTGCAAAGCAATCATAATCAGCGGAGAGAGACTAATGTGATTTCACAGACTTCACATAAATGTATATGATTTTTCACAGTACTATAATATGATTCCAATTTATTTGTAGAGGGCCAGCAGATTTTGTAGTGCTAGGGATACAATTAACAGATGGATAATATTTGAACTTCCATTTGAAGACAGCATAAATGTGATAAGACAGCACTTGAACAGATAGCTTTGTTTATAATTATTAGCGAAACCGGTTGGGTTTCTAAGGATGTTTGAATATCTGAAGATTATGTTAAAGCCTAAATAGTGGGAGTTACTCTAGAGAAGTCCTCTAGAGAAGCATAGGAGGATGTAGTGATAGAAGGTGTGAAGCAGAGAGCAGCTTGGCATGTTTCTGGAGAGCAGTGTAGATGTAACGAGGTGCAGCATGTTGAGGGCTTAATAAGATAATTAAAGGCGTTTGAAGTTTATCTTTGATAAGATAGAGAGCCATTGTAGGGACTGGCAGAAGGTAAAAGATGTGCAGTGGGTGAGATAGGTTGGCTGGGCAGGAGGTAAAACATGTGCAGTGGGTGAGATGGGTTGGCCAGGCAGAAGGTAAAAGATATGTTGTGGGTGAGATGGGTTGGCCTGGCAGAAGGTAAACGATGAGATATGGTTGAGATGGGTTGACATGGCAGAAGGTAAATTATGTAAGGTGGGTGAAATGGGTTGGCCTAGCAGAAGGTAAATTATGTTTTTTTTTAACCTTAAATACTATGTGTCTATGTAACTATGTGAGGTGGGGAAGATGGTTTGGCCGGGCAGAGGTAAAAGATGTGAGGTGAGTGAGATGGGTTGGCCTGGCCGAAGGTAAATGATGTGAGGTGGGTTGGCCAAGCAGAAGGTAAAAGATGTGAGGTGGGTAAGATGGGTTGGCCGAGCAGAAGGTAAAATATGTGAGGTGGGTGAGATGGGTTGGCCTGGCAGAAGGTAAATTATGTGAGGTGGGTGAGATGGGCTGGCCAGGCAGAAGGTAAATGTTTTGAGGTGGGTAGAGATGGGTTGGCTGAGAAGAAGGTAAAATATGTGAGGTGGGTGAGATGGGTTGGCCTGGCAGAAGGTAAATTATGTGAGATGGGCTGGCCGGGCAGAAGGTAAATGTTTTGAGGTGGGTAGAGATGGGTTGGCTGAGAAGAAGGTAAAATATGTGAGGTGGGTGAGATGGGTTGGCCGGGCAGAAGGTAAAAGATGTCCGGTGGTGAGATGGGTTGGCCTGGCAGAAGGTAAAAGATGTGAGGTGGGTGAGATGGGTTGGCCGGGCGGAAGGTAAAAGATGTTCGTGTGTGAGATGAGTTGGCCGGGCAGAAGGTAAATGATGTGCAGTGGGTGAGATCTGTTGGCCGGGCAGAAGGTAAATGATGTGCAGTGGGTGAGAATGGTTGGCCGGGCGGAAGGTAAATGATGTGTAGTGGGTGAGATCTGTTGGCCGGGCAGAAGGTAAATGATGTGAAGTGGGTGAGATGGGTTGGACGGGCAGAGGGTAAATGATGTGAAGTGGGTGAGATGGGTTGGACGGGCAGAGGGTAAATTATGTGCAGTCGGTGAGATGGGTTGGCCGGGCAGAGGGTAAATGCTGTGCAGTGGATGAAATGGGTTGGCTAGACAGGGTCAATGATGTGCAGTGGGTGAGATGGGTTGACCGGGCAGAAGGTAAATGATGTGCAGTGGGTGAGATAGGTTGGCCTGACAGAAAACATTCAGGATGGATTATAGTAAAGATAGGTACGTGAGTAGAAACCCAATTAAGATGAAGTTGCAATAGTCAAGCCAGGACATGATGATTAGCGTCTTGCACAAGGAAGGGTAACTTTTCAAGGAATTGGAGAGAGAACGATTTGGCTAGTAAAGAGAGAGAATGAGGAGGCGTAGTGAGACAGAGAGCAAAAGAAATCGAGAATAAGTAGAATAAGACTATGATAAGTATACAAAGATAGAGAAAAGTAGGATGTGAGACTAAAGAGTGAGAAGGAACATTGAGTATTTGAGCACAGAGTAACATTTTTATAACAATCATATAATATCCAAACACAAAACATCCCCCACACGAACTGCTCGAGAAGTAGGAACAGCAGAGATAGATAAGGTGCCAAGGAGCTGTACACTGCATGTATTATCTTGTATGTTTGTTTGTTTATGGTGGAACCGGAAAGCCTTTATGACATACTATTTGTACAGCCTACTATTGCAAAATCTACACTGCAATATACGTGCTTCCCTACAGATCGATGGCTTTACTCAATCAAACACTGTATCTACATTCATTTTATGAGAAGAAAATAATATATAATGCAGTGGCTACCGATATACAGTAATATTACACAGAGGCATATTTCGGAATATAAAGCATAAATAGTGCCAAATATATTAAGATGTATATGGATAAAGACAGATGGATGGTGACGTTTGTCCAGTCATGGTATACTTTAACCAACGCAGCACCACAGATATACTGCCACCCTTGGACCGGAAGCCAATGACCATCCACTTTTCAAAATCGGATAAACCACACGTTTTACCCATGACAGTGATGGTTGATAGGTTTGCAGAATGCCTACATGTCACCTTATACACCCACCAAGCCAGCTTTGGAGAGGGGAGAGAGGAGCGACGGAGAGAGAGAGAGAAGGGAGAGGAGAGGAGCGAGGGAGAGGAGAGGAGCGAGGGAGAGCGAGAGCGAGAGAGAGCGAGAGCGAAGGGAGAGGAGCGAGGGAGAGCGAGAGCGAGAGAGAAGGGAGAGGAGAGGAGAGGAGAGGAGAGGAGAGGAGAGGAGCGAGCGAGCGCGAGAGAGAGAGAGAGAGAGAGAGAGAGAGAGAGAGAGAGAGAGAGAGAGAGAGAGAGAGAGAGAGAGAGAGAGAGAGGAGCCAGAGAGAGAGGAGCCAGAGAGAGAGAGAGAGAGGAGCGAAAGAGATGGGAGGGAGAGGAGCGAAAGAGATGGGAGGGAGAGGAGCGAAAGAGATGGGAGGGAGAGGAGCGAAAGAGATGGGAGGGAGAGGAGCGAAAGAGATGGGAGGGAGAGGAGCGAAAGAGATGGGAGGGAGAGGAGAGAAAGAGATGGGAGGGAGAGGAGCGAAAGAGATGGGAGGGAGAGGAGCGAAAGAGATGGGAGGGAGAGGAGCGGAAGAGATGGGAGGGAGAGGAGCGAAAGAGATGGGAGGGAGAGGAGCGAAAGAGATGGGAGGGAGAGGAGCGAAAGAGATGGGAGGGAGAGGAGCGAAAGAGATGGGAGGGAGAGGAGCGGGAGAAATGGGAGGGAGAGGAGCGGGAGAAATGGGAGGGAGAGGAGCGGGAGAAATGGGAGGGAGAGGAGCGGGAGAAATGGGAGGGAGAGGAGCGGGAGAAATGGGAGGGAGAGGAGCGGGAGAAATGGGAGGGAGAGGAGCGGGAGAAATGGGAGGGAGAGGAGCGCGAGAAATGGGAGGGAGAGGAGCGGGAGAAATGGGAGGGAGAGGAGCGGGAGAAATGGGAGGGAGAGGAGCGGGAGAAATGGGAGGGAGAGGAGCGGGAGAAATGGGAGGGAGAGGAGCGGGAGAAATGGGAGGGAGAGGAGCGGGAGAAATGGGAGGGAGAGGAGCGGGAGAGATGGGAGGGAGAGGAGCGGGAGAGATGGGAGGGAGAGGAGCGGGAGAGATGGGAGGGAGAGGAGCGGGAGAGATGGGAGGGAGAGGAGCGGCAGAGATGGGAGGGAGAGGAGCGGGAGAGATGGGAGGGAGAGGAGCGGGAGAGATGGGAGGGAGAGATGGGAGGGAGGGAGAGATGGGAGGGAGAGGAGCCAGAGAGAGAGAGAGAGAGAGAGAGATGGGAGGGAGAGGAGCCAGAGAGAGAGAGAGAGAGAGAGAGATGGGAGGGAGAGGAGCCAGAGAGAGAGAGAAGGGAGGGAGAGGAGCGGGAGAAGGGAGGGAGAGGAGCGGGAGAAGGGAGGGAGAGGAGCGAAAGAGATGGGAGGGAGAGGAGCGAGAGAAAGGGAGAGGAGCGAGAGAAAGGGAGAGGAGCGAGAGAAAGGGAGAGGAGGGAGAGGAGCGAGAGAAAGGGAGAGGAGCGAGAGAAAGGGAGAGGAGCGAGAGAAAGGGAGAGGAGCGAGAGAAAGGGAGAGGAGCGAGAGAAAGGGAGAGGAGCGAGAGAAAGGGAGAGGAGCGAGAGAAAGGGAGAGGAGCGAGAGAAAGGGAGAGGAGCGAGAGAAAGGGAGAGGAGCGAGAGAAAGGGAGAGGAGCGAGAGAAAGGGAGAGGAGCGAGAGAAAGGGAGAGGAGCGAGAGAAAGGGAGAGGAGCGAGAGAAAGGGAGAGGAGCGAGAGAAAGGGAGAGGAGCGAGAGAAAGGGAGAGGAGCGAGAGAAAGGGAGAGGAGCGAGAGAAAGGGAGAGGAGCGAGAGAAAGGGAGAGGAGCGAGAGAAAGGGAGAGGAGCGAGAGAAAGGGAGAGGAGCGAGAGAAAGGGAGAGGAGCGAGAGAAAGGGAGAGGAGCGAGAGAAAGGGAGAGGAGCGAGAGAAAGGGAGAGGAGCGAGAGAAAGGGAGAGGAGCGAGAGAAAGGGAGAGGAGCGAGAGAAAGGGAGAGGAGCGAGAGAAAGGGAGAGGAGCGAGAGAAAGGGAGAGGAGCGAGAGAAAGGGAGAGGAGCGAGAGAAAGGGAGAGGAGCGAGAGAAAGGGAGAGGAGCGAGAGAAAGGGAGAGGAGCGAGAGAAAGGGAGAGGAGCGAGAGAAAGGGAGAGGAGCGAGAGAAAGGGAGAGGAGCGAGAGAAAGGGAGAGGAGCGAGAGAAAGGGAGAGGAGCGAGAGAAAGGGAGAGGAGCGAGAGAAAGGGAAAGGAGCGAGAGAAAGGGAAAGGAGCGAGAGAAAGGGAAAGGAGAGAAAGGGAAAGGAGCGAAAGGGAAAGGAGCGAAAGGGAAAGGAGAGAAAGGGAAAGGAGAGAAAGGGAAAGGAGCGAGAGAAAGGGAAAGGAGCGAGAGAAAGGGAAAGGAGCGAGAGAAAGGGAAAGGAGCGAGAGAAAGGGAAAGGAGCGAGAGAAAGGGAAAGGAGCGAGAGAAAGGGAGAGGAGCGAGAGAAAGGGAAAGGAGCGAGAGAAAGGGAAAGGAGCGAGAGAAAGGGAAAGGAGCGAGAGAAAGGGAAAGGAGCGAGAGAAAGGGAAAGGAGCGAGAAAGGGAAAGGAGCGAGAAAGGGAAAGGAGCGAGAAAGGGAGAGGAGCGAGAAAGGGAGAGGAGCGAGAAAGGGAGAGGAGCGAGAAAGGGAGAGGAGCGAGAAAGGGAGAGGAGCGAGAAAGGGAGAGGAGCGAGAAAGGGAGAGGAGCGAGAAAGGGAGAGGAGCGAGAAAGGGAGAGGAGCGAGAAAGGGAGAGGAGCGAGAAAGGGAGAGGAGCGAGAAAGGGAGAGGAGCGAGAAAGGGAGAGGAGCGAGAAAGGGAGAGGAGCGAGAAAGGGAGAGGAGCGAGAAAGGGAAAGGAGCGAGAAAGGGAAAGGAGCGAGAAAGGGAAAGGAGCGAGAAAGGGAAAGGAGCGAGAAAGGGAAAGGAGCGAGAAAGGGAAAGGAGCGAGAAAGGGAAAGGAGCGAGAAAGGGAAAGGAGCGAGAAAGGGAAAGGAGCGAGAAAGGGAAAGGAGCGAGAAAGGGAAAGGAGCGAGAAAGGGAAAGGAGCGAGAAAGGGAAAGGAGCGAGAAAGGGAAAGGAGCGAGAAAGGGAAAGGAGCGAGAAAGGGAAAGGAGCGAGAAAGGGAAAGGAGCGAGAAAGGGAAAGGAGCGAGAAAGGGAAAGGAGCGAGAAAGGGAAAGGAGCGAGAAAGGGAAAGGAGCGAGAAAGGGAAAGGAGCGAGAAAGGGAAAGGAGCGAGAAAGGGAAAGGAGCGAGAAAGGGAAAGGAGCGCGAAAGGGAAAGGAGCGCGAAAGGGAAAGGAGCGCGAAAGGGAAAGGAGCGCGAAAGGGAAAGGAGCGCGAAAGGGAAAGGAGCGCGAAAGGGAAAGGAGCGCGAAAGGGAAAGGAGCGCGAAAGGGAAAGGAGCGCGAAAGGGAAAGGAGCGCGAAAGGGAAAGGAGCGCGAAAGGGAAAGGAGCGAGAAAGGGAGAGGAGCGAGAAAGGGAGAGGAGCGAGAAAGGGAGAGGAGCGAGAAAGGGAGAGGAGCGAGAAAGGGAGAGGAGCGAGAAAGGGAGAGGAGCGAGAAAGGGAGAGGAGCGAGAAAGGGAGAGGAGCGAGAAAGGGAGAGGAGCGAGAAAGGGAGAGGAGCGAGAAAGGGAGAGGAGCGAGAAAGGGAGAGGAGCGAGAAAGGGAGAGGAGCGAGAAAGGGAGAGGAGCGAGAAAGGGAGAGGAGCGAGAAAGGGAGAGGAGCGAGAAAGGGAGAGGAGCGAGAAAGGGAGAGGAGCGAGAAAGGGAGAGGAGCGAGAAAGGGAGAGGAGCGAGAAAGGGAGAGGAGCGAGAAAGGGAGAGGAGCGAGAAAGGGAGAGGAGCGAGAAAGGGAGCGGAGCGAGAAAGGGAGAGGAGCGAGAAAGGGAGAGGAGCGAGAAAGGGAGAGGAGCGAGAAAGGGAGAGGAGCGAGAAAGGGAGAGGAGCGAGAAAGGGAGAGGAGCGAGAAAGGGAGAGGAGCGAGAAAGGGAGAGGAGCGAGAAAGGGAGAGGAGCGAGAAAGGGAGAGGAGCGAGAAAGGGAGAGGAGCGAGAAAGGGAGAGGAGCGAGAAAGGGAGAGGAGCGAGAAAGGGAGAGGAGCGAGAAAGGGAGAGGAGCGAGAAAGGGAGAGGAGCGAGAAAGGGAGAGGAGCGAGAGGAGACAGAAAGGGAGAGAGAAGTTAGAGGAGAGAGAAAGAAGGGAGAAAAGAGAGAAAGGGAGAGGGAATGAGAGAGAAGGGAAAGGAGAGAGAAAGAGAGTGAGAAGGCAGAGGAGAGAGGAAGGGAGAGATTAGGGAGAGGAGAGAGAAACAGAGATAGAGAAAGGAGAGCAAAGACAGAACAGGAGAGAGAGCGAAGGGAGAGGACAGAGTAAATGAGACATGTAGGTGGAGAAAAAATGGCAGAAGAGAGAGAAATGAGAATGATACGTAAGATAGAAGAAGGGAGAGGAGAGGGGGGGGGAGATAAGAATAAAATCAATAATAAAAAAGAAAATAAATAAATAAATAAATATTGTACTGAATATATTTCACATTCCAGTTAATGTTCTATTAATTACAATTTCTATTTAGCCGCTGACTTCCTATTGGCTCCTATGTCATGTATGGTGGGTAATTACTAGTATAAATCTGCAGAAATAATCAACAACCGAACACAACAATCCCACCAGGTAACAGCAGAGCTCCTGTGGCACACCCTCCAGGCCGCTCTGATCTACATACAAGAGATCTAATAGACAGTGCAGTCTGAATCACTTTATTGTGCACAGTGACAGCTTGGGGATTACCTTGCACTGTCCATCTGAGAGCAGCGTGTGTTCAGGAGAGAGCGCTTCCCACAGTGTCAGTGAGAGTGGATTGTGCAAGGCCCCATACTATGTATGTGTCTAACAGAGAGGGAGTGATGTAAACAGAAAGGCATGCACAGCAGTGGGCGATAATCAGGAAAGGGGAAAATCCAATGAAGAGCCAATGAGCTGATGGGGAGATGATCCACTGCACGTCACGCACTCTAATAGACAGCTGTGTGATATACACAGGACTCACACACAACAAGCATTAAAGTGACATGGAAAGTTCCTGGATTCTACTATATATATATATATATATATATATATATATATATATATATATATATATATATATATATATATATGGGATGTGGCAAGAGCTAAACAGTTTTAAGGTGTTACCAAGTTGTGTTTTGAATGAAAAAATATGAAGTAAAACCTGATTAAACTTCATTGGAAGTTACAAGAAGTGCAGAGAGTGCACGTAGATAGATACAAGTCATTCAGTTGTATTACAGCTCATTGGCTGACAAGGGCAAGCCTCCAAAGGTTAAACATTCTAATCTGCAAGAAGCCAATAAAGAATATGGACCCCTGCCCACAAAGAATAGCTGCATATAAAGGCTATTTTATATTATTATTTCTTGCTAAAAACATATTTTCCATTAATAAGTTTAGTTATTCAAAGAGCATATAGAAAAAATACCACAGCGGCCGTTTACATATTATACTAAGACAATAGGAAATAGTGTACTGGAAATCTGGCCTGTTACTAATGGTTTGGATACTAAGGTGGTCCAGATAGCCCCCAGAATGTAAGCAGTAATGATCATGTATGTCAGAACATGATACAATAAACATACGGCCGGTGTTACATCACATAGAGCAGGTACAGAGTCCTGGTATAGAGGGAGTCGCACTAATGTACTGGCACAGCGCCGAGCCCCATGTCCTCAACAACAACTCCAAATACTGCTCTCACTGACACATATGTACAATCATACAGACACTCACTGCCCAACATCACTCCTGTCACACACACACTGCACTCCTGGCGCGCGCACACACACACACACTGCACTCCTGTCACACGCACACACGCGCTGCACTCCTGTCACACGCACACACGCGCTGCACTCCTGTCACACGCACACACGCGCTGCACTCCTGTCACACGCACACACGCGCTGCACTCCTGTCACACGCACACACGCGCTGCACTCCTGTCACACGCACACACGCGCTGCACTCCTGGCGCGCACACACACACTGCACTCCTGGCGCGCACACACACACTGCACTCCTGGCGCGCACACACACACTGCACTCTTGGCGCGCACACACACACACACACTGCACTCTTGGCGCGCGCACACACACACACACTGCACTCCTGGCGAGAGCACACACACACACTGCACTCCTGGCGCGCGCGCGCACACACACACACACACACTGCACTCCTGGCGCACACACACACGCTGCACCCCTGTCACACACACTTTCCTGTATTAGCCCCATTATTCCTCCTGCACTCACTGCATGTCTCCTCTGACACTCTCACAGTATTACATCTGTCATGTTCTACTGTCACACACACTGCCTCTCTCTCTCCTGTCACACACACTGCCTCTTTCTCTCTCCTGTCACACACACTGCCCCTCTCTCTCCTGTCACACACACTGCCCCTCTCTCTCCTGTCACACACACTGCCCCTCTCTCTCCTGTCACACACACTGCCCTCTCTCTCCCCTGTCACACACACTGCCTCTCTCTCTCTCTCTCCTGTCACACACATTGCCCTCTCTCTCCCCTGTCACACACACTGCCTCTCTCTCTCTCCTGTCACACACACTGCCCCTCTCTCTCTCCTGTTACAGTCACTGCCCCCCTCTCTCCTGTCACACACACTGCCTCTCTCTCTCCCCTGTCACACACACTGCCTCTCTCTCTCTCCTGTCACACACACACACTGCCTCTCTCTCTCCTGTCACACACACTGCCCCTCTCTCTCTCTCTCCTGTCACACACATTGCCCTCTCTCTCCCCTGTCACACACACTGCCTCTCTCTCTCTCCTGTCACACACACTGCCCCTCTCTCTCTCCTGTTACAGTCACTGCCCCCCTCTCTCCTGTCACACACACTGCCTCTCTCTCTCCCCTGTCACACACACTGCCTCTCTCTCTCTCCTGTCACACACACACACTGCCTCTCTCTCTCCTGTCACACACACTGCCCCTCTCTCTCCTGTCACACACACTGCCCCTCTCTCTCCTGTCACACACACTGCCCCTCTCTCTCTCCTGTTACAGTCACTGCCTCTCTCTCTCTCTCTCTCTCCTGTCACACACACTGCCCCTCTCTCTCTCCTGTTACAGTAACTGCCCCCCTCTCTCCTGTCACACACACTGCCCCTCTCTCTCTCCTGTCACACACACACTGCCCCTCTCTCTCTCCTGTCACACACACACTGCCTCTCTCTCTCTCCTGTCACACACACACACTGCCTCTCTCTCTCCTGTCACACACACTGCCTCTCTCTCTCTCTCTCTCTCTCTCTCCTGTCACACACACTGCCCCTCTCTCTCTCCTGTTACAGTCACTGCCCCTCTCTCTCTCCTGTTACAGTCACTGCCCCTCTCTCTCTCCTGTCACACACACTGCCCCCCTCTCTCCTGTCACACACACTGCCTCTCTCTCTCCCCTGTCACACACACTGCCTCTCTCTCTCTCCTGTCACACACACACACTGCCTCTCTCTCTCCTGTCACACACACTGCCCCTCTCTCTCCTGTCACACACACTGACCCTCTCTCTCCTGTCACACACACTGCCCCTCTCTCTCTCCTGTCACACACACACACTGCCTCTCTCTCTCCTGTCACACACACTGCCCCTCTCTCTCCTGTCACACACACTGCCCCTCTCTCTCCTGTCACACACACTGCCCCTCTCTCTCTCCTGTTACAGTCACTGCCTCTCTCTCTCTCTCTCTCTCCTGTCACACACACTGCCCCTCTCTCTCTCCTGTCACACACACACTGCCCCTCTCTCTCTCCTGTCACACACACACTGCCTCTCTCTCTCTCCTGTCACACACACACACTGCCTCTCTCTCTCCTGTCACACACACTGCCTCTCTCTCTCTCTCTCCTGTCACACACACTGCCCCTCTCTCTCTCCTGTTACAGTCACTGCCCCTCTCTCTCTCCTGTCACACACACTGCCTCTCTCTCTCTCCTGTCACACACACTGCCTCTCTCTCTCCTGTCACACACACTGCCCCTCTCTCTCTCCTGTTACAGTCACTGCCTCTCTCTCTCTCTCTCTCTCTCTCCTGTCACACACACTGCCTCTCTCTCTCTCCTGTCACACACATTGCCTCTCTCTCTCTCTCTCTCCTGTCACACACATTGCCTCTCTCTCTCTCCTGTCACACTCACTGCCTCTCTCTCTCCTGTCACACACACTGCCTCTCTCTCTCCTGTCACACTCACTGCCTCTCTCTCTCTCTCATGTCACACACACTGCCCCTCTCTCTCCTGTCACACACACTGTCCTCTCTCTCCTGTCACACACACACTGCCCCTCTCTCTCTCCTGTCACACACACACTGCCCCTCTCTCTCTCCTGTCACACACTCACTGCCCCTCTCTCTCCTGTCACACTCTCACTGCCTCTCTCGCTCTCCTGTCACACACTCACTGCCTCTCTCTCTCTCTCTCTCTCCTGTCACACACACTGCCCCTCTCTCTCCTGTCACACACACTCCCCTCTCTCTCCTGTCACACACACTGCCCCTCTCTCTCCTGTCACACACACTGCCTCTCTCTCTCTCTCTCTCCTGTCACACACACTCCCCTCTCTCTCTCTCCTGTCACACACACTGCCTCTCTCTCTCCTGTCACACACACTGCCTCTCTCTCTCCTGTCACACACACTGCCCCTCTCTCTCCTGTCACACACACTGCCCCTCTCTCTCCTGTCACACACACTGCCCCTCTCTCTCCTGTCACACACACTGCCCCTCTCTCTCCTGTCACACACACTGCCCCTCTCTCTCTCCTGTTACAGTCACTGCCTCTCTCTCTCTCTCTCCTGTCACACACACTGCCCCTCTCTCTCTTGTGTTACAGTCACTGCCCCCCTCTCTCCTGTCACACACACTGCCCTCTCTCTCCCCTGTCACACACACTGCCTCTCTCTCTCTCTCTCTCTCCTGTCACACACATTGCCCTCTCTCTCCCCTGTCACACACACTGCCTCTCTCTCTCTCCTGTCACACACACTGCCCCTCTCTCTCTCCTGTTACAGTCACTGCCCCCCCTCTCTCCTGTCACACACACTGCCTCTCTCTCTCCCCTGTCACACACACTGCCTCTCTCTCTCTCCTGTCACACACACACACTGCCCCTCTCTCTCCTGTCACACACACTGCCCCTCTCTCTCCTGTCACACACACTGCCCCTCTCTCTCTCCTGTTACAGTCACTGCCTCTCTCTCTCTCTCTCTCTCCTGTCACACACACTGCCCCTCTCTCTCTCCTGTTACAGTAACTGCCCCCCCTCTCTCCTGTCACACACACTGCCCCTCTCTCTCTCCTGTCACACACACACTGCCCCTCTCTCTCTCCTGTCACACACACACTGCCTCTCTCTCTCTCCTGTCACACACACACACTGCCTCTCTCTCTCCTGTCACACACACTGCCTCTCTCTCTCTCTCTCTCTCTCTCTCCTGTCACACACACTGCCCCTCTCTCTCTCCTGTTACAGTCACTGCCCCTCTCTCTCTCCTGTCACACACACTGCCTCTCTCTCTCTCCTGTCACACACACTGCCTCTCTCTCTCTCTCCCCTGTCACACACACTGCCTCTCTCTCTCTCCTGTCACACACATTGCCCCTCTCTCTCCTGTCACACACACTGCCCCTCTCTCTCCTGTCACACACACTGCCCCTCTCTCTCCTGTCACACACACTGCCCCTCTCTCTCCTGTCACACACACTGCCTCTCTCTCTCTCTCCTGTCACACACATTGCCTCTCTCTCTCTCTCTCTCCTGTCACACACATTGCCTCTCTCTCTCTCCTGTCACACTCACTGCCTCTCTCTCTCCTGTCACACACACTGCCTCTCTCTCTCCTGTCACACACACTGCCTCTCTCTCTCCTGTCACACTCACTGCCTCTCTCTCTCTCATGTCACACACACTGCCCCTCTCTCTCCTGTCACACACACTGTCCTCTCTCTCCTGTCACACACACACTGCCCCTCTCTCTCTCCTGTCACACACACACTGCCCCTCTCTCTCTCCTGTCACACACACACTGCCCCTCTCTCTCTCCTGTCACACACACACTGCCTCTCTCTCTCTCCTGTCACACACACACACTGCCTCTCTCTCTCCTGTCACACACACTGCCTCTCTCTCTCCTGTCACACACACTGCCTCTCTCTCTCTTGTGTTACAGTCACTGCCCCCCTCTCTCCTGTCACACACACTGCCCTCTCTCTCCCCTGTCACACACACTGCCTCTCTCTCTCTCCTGTCACACACATTGCCCTCTCTCTCCCCTGTCACACACACTGCCTCTCTCTCTCTCTCTCTCCTGTCACACACACTGCCCCTCTCTCTCTCCTGTCACACACACTGCCTCTCTCTCTCTCCTGTCACACACACTGCCTCTCTCTCTCTCTCCCCTGTCACACACACTGCCTCTCTCTCTCTCTCTCTCTCTCTCCTGTCACACACACTGCCTCTCTCTCTCTTGTGTTACAGTCACTGCCCCCCTCTCTCCTGTCACACACACTGCCCTCTCTCTCCCCTGTCACACACACTGCCTCTCTCTCTCCCCTGTCACACACATTGCCCTCTCTCTCCCCTGTCACACACACTGCCTCTCTCTCTCTCTCTCCTGTCACACACACTGCCCCTCTCTCTCTCCTGTCACACACACTGCCTCTCTCTCTCTCCTGTCACACACACTGCCTCTCTCTCTCTCCCCTGTCACACACACTGCCTCTCTCTCTCTCCCCTGTCACACACACTGCCTCTCTCTCTCTCTCTCCTGTCACACACACTGCCCCTCTCTTTCTCTCCTGTCACACACACTGCCCCTCTCTCTCTCCTGTCACACACACTGCCCCTCTCTCTCTCCTGTCACACAGACTGCCCCTCTCTCTCTCCTGTCACACACACTGCCCCTCTCGCTCTCCTGTCACACACACTGCCCCTCTCGCTCTCCTGTCACACACACTGCCCCTCTCGCTCTCCTGTCACACACTCACTGCCTCTCTCTCTCTCCTGTCACACACACTGCCCCTCTCTCTCCTGTCACACACACTGCCCCTCTCTCTCCTGTCACACACACTGCCCCTCTCTCTCCTGTCACACACACTGCCCCTCTCTCTCCTGTCACACTCTCACTGCCTCTCTCGCTCTCCTGTCACACTCTCACTGCCTCTCTCTCTCTCCTGTCACACACACTGCCCCTCTCTCTCTCCTGTCACACACACTGCCCCTCTCCTGTCACACACACTGCCCCTCTCCTGTCACACACACTGCCCCTCTCCTGTCACACACACTGCCCCTCTCCTGTCACACACACTGCCCCTCTGTCTCTCCTGTCACACACACTGCCTCTCTCCTGTCACACACACTGCCCCTCTCCTGTCACACACACTGCCCCTCTCCTGTCACACACACTGCCCCTCTCCTGTCACACACACTGCCCCTCTGTCTCTCCTGTCACACTCACTGCCCCTCTCTCTCTCCTGTCACACACACTGCCCCTCTCTCTCTCCTGTCACACACACTGCCCCTCTCTCTCTCCTGTCACACTCACTGCCCCTCTCTCTCTCCTGTCACACACACTGCCCCTCTCTCTCTCCTGTCACACACATTGCCCCTCTCTCTCTCCTGTCACACACACTGCCCCTCTCTCTCCTGTCACACACTGCCCCTCTCTCTCCTGTCACACACTGCCCCTCTCTCTCCTGTCACACACTGCCCCTCTCTCTCCTGTCACACACTGCCCCTCTCTCTCTCCTGTCACACACTGCCCCTCTCTCTCTCCTGTCACACTCACTGCCCCTCTCTCTCTCCTGTCACACTCACTGCCCCTCTCTCTCTCCTGTCACACTCACTGCCCCTCTCTCTCTCCTGTCACACTCACTGCCCCTCTCTCTCTCCTGTCACACACACTGCCCCTCTCTCTCTCCTGTCACACACACTGCCCCTCTCTCTCTCCTGTCACACACACTGCCCCTCTCTCTCTCCTGTCACACACACTGCCCCTCTCTCTCTCCTGTCACACACACTGCCCCTCTCTCTCCTGTCACACACTGCCCCTCTCTCTCCTGTCACACACTGCCCCTCTCTCTCCTGTCACACACTGCCCCTCTCTCTCCTGTCACACACTGCCCCTCTCTCTCCTGTCACACACTGCCCCTCTCTCTCTCCTGTCACACTCACTGCCCCTCTCTCTCTCCTGTCACACTCACTGCCCCTCTCTCTCTCCTGTCACACTCACTGCCCCTCTCTCTCTCCTGTCACACACACTGCCCCTCTCTCTCTCCTGTCACACACACTGCCCCTCTCTCTCCTGTCACACACACTGCCCCTCTCTCTCTCGTCACACACACTGCCCCTGTCTCTCTCCTTTCACACACACTGCCCCTCTCTCTCTCCTGTCACACACACTGCCCCTCTCTCTCTCTCCTGACACACTCACTGCCCCTCTCTCTCTCTCCTGTCTCACACACTGCCTCTCTCTCCTGTCACACACACTGTCCCTGTCTCTCTCCTGTCACACACACTGCCCCTGTCTCTCTCCTGTCACACACACTGCCCCTCTCTCTCTCCTGTCACACACACTGCCCCTCTCTCTCTCCTGTCACACACACTGCCCCTCTCTCTCTCCTGTCACACTCACTGCCTCTCTCTCTCTCCTGTCACACACACTGCCTCTCTCTCTCTCCTGTCACACACACTGCCCCTCTCTCTCTCCTGTTACACACACTGCCCCTCTCTCTCTCCTGTTACACACACTGCCCCTCTCTCTCTCCTGTTACACACACTGCCCCTCTCTCTCTCCTGTCACACACACTGCCTCTCTCTCCTGTCACACTCACTGCCTCTCTCTCTCCTGTCACACACACACACTGCCCCTCTCTCTCTCTCCTGTCACACTCACTGCCTCTCTCTCCTGTCACACTCACTGCCTCTCTCTCTCCTGTCACACACACACTGCCCCTCTCTCTCCTGTCACACACACACTGCCCCTCTCTCTCTCCTGTCACACACACACTGCCCCCCTCTCTCTCTCCTGTCTCACACACTGCCTCTCTCTCCTGTCACACTCACTGCCTCTCTCTCCTGTCACACTCACTGCCTCTCTCTCATGTCACACACACACTGCCCCTCTCTCTCCTGTCACACTCACTGCCTCTCTCTCTCCTGTCACACACACTGCCTCTCTCTCTCCTGTCACACACACACTGCCTCTCTCTCTCCTGTCACACACAGTGACCCTCTCTCTCCTGTCACACTCACTGCCTCTCTCTCTCCTGTCACACACACACTGCCTCTCTCTCTCTCCTGTCACACACACTGCCTCTCTCTCTCTCCTGTCACACACACTGCCCCTCTCTCTCTCCTGTTACACACACTGCCCCTCTCTCTCTCCTGTTACACACACTGCCCCTCTCTCTCTCCTGTTACACACACTGCCCCTCTCTCTCTCCTGTTACACACACTGCCCCTCTCTCTCTCCTGTCACACACACTGCCTCTCTCTCCTGTCACACTCACTGCCTCTCTCTCTCCTGTCACACACACACACTGCCCCTCTCTCTCTCTCCTGTCACACTCACTGCCTCTCTCTCCTGTCACACTCACTGCCTCTCTCTCTCCTGTCACACACACACTGCCCCTCTCTCTCCTGTCACACACACACTGCCCCTCTCTCTCTCCTGTCACACACACACTGCCCCCCTCTCTCTCTCCTGTCTCACACACTGCCTCTCTCTCCTGTCACACTCACTGCCTCTCTCTCCTGTCACACTCACTGCCTCTCTCTCCTGTCACACTCACTGCCTCTCTCTCATGTCACACACACACTGCCCCTCTCTCTCCTGTCACACTCATTGCCTCTCTCTCTCCTGTCACACACACTGCCTCTCTCTCTCCTGTCACACACACACTGCCTCTCTCTCTCCTGTCACACACAGTGACCCTCTCTCTCCTGTCACACACACACTGCCTCTCTCTCTCCTGTCACACACACACTGCCTCTCTCTCTCCTGTCACACACAGTGACCCTCTCTCTCCTGTCACACTCACTGCCTCTCTCTCTCCTGTCACACACACTGCCCCTCTCTCTCTCTCCTGTCTCACACACTGCCTCTCTCTCCTGTCACACACACTGCCCCTCTCTCTCTCTCCTGTCACACACACTGCCCCTCTCTCTCTCCTGTCACACACACTGCCCCTCTCTCTCTCCTGTCACACACACACTGCCCCTCTCTCTCTCTCCTGACACACTCACTGCCCCTCTCTCTCTCTCCTGTCTCACACACTGCCTCTCTCTCCTGTCACACTCACTGCCTCTCTCTCCCCTGTCACACACACTGAGTCTCTCTCTCCTGTCACACACACTCCCCTCTCTCTCATGTCACACACACACTGCCTCTCTCTCTCCTGTCACACACACTGCCTCTCTCTCTCCTGTCACACACACTGCCTCTCTCTCTCCTGTCACACACACACTGCCTCTCTCTCTCTCCTGTCACACACAGTGACCCTCTCTCTCTCTCCTGTCACACACACTGCCTCTCTCTCTCCTGTCACACTCACTGCCTCTCTCTCTCCTGTCACACACACTGCCCCTCTCTCTCTCTCCTGTCACACACACTGCCTCTCTCTCTCCTGTCACACACACTGCCCCTCTCTCTCTCCTGTCACACTCACTGCCTCTCTCTCTCCTGTCACACACACTGCCCCTCTCTCTCTCTCCTGTCACACACACTGCCTCTCTCTCTCCTGTCACACACACACTGCCTCTCTCTCTCTCCTGTCACACACAGTGACCCTCTCTCTCTCTCCTGTTACACACACTGCCCCTCTCTCTCTCTCCTGTCACACACACACTGCCCCCCTCTCTCTCTCTCTCCTGTCACACTCACTGCCTCTCTCTCTCCTGTCACACACACTGCCTCTCTCTCTCCTGTCACACACACTGCCTCTCTCTCTCCTGTCACACACACACTGCCTCTCTCTCTCTCCTGTCACACACAGTGACCCTCTCTCTCTCTCCTGTCACACACACTGCCTCTCTCTCTCCTGTCACACTCACTGCCTCTCTCTCTCCTGTCACACACACTGCCCCTCTCTCTCTCTCCTGTCACACACACTGCCTCTCTCTCTCCTGTCACACACACACTGCCTCTCTCTCTCTCCTGTCACACACAGTGACCCTCTCTCTCTCTCCTGTTACACACACTGCCTCTCTCTCTCCTGTCACACACACACTGCCTCTCTCTCTCTCCTGTCACACACACTGCCCCTCTCTCTCTCTCCTGTCACACACACTGCCCCTCTCTCTCTCTCTCCTGTCACACACAGTGACCCTCTCTCTCTCTCCTGTTACACACACTGCCCCTCTCTCTCTCTCCTGTCACACACACACTGCCCCTCTCTCTCTCTCCTGTCACACTCACTGCCTCTCTCTCTCCTGTCACACACACTGCCTCTCTCTCTCCTGTCACACACAGTGACCCTCTCTCTCCTGTCACACACACTGCCCCTCTCTCTCTCCCCTGTCACACACAGTGCCCCTCTCTCTCTCATGTCACACACACACTGCCCCTCTCTCTCCTGTCACACTCACTGCCTCTCTCTCTCTCCTGTCACACACACTGCGCCTCTCTCTCCTGTCACACACAGTGACCCTCTCTCTCCTGTCACACACACTGCCCCTCTCTCTCCTGTCACACACAGTGACCCTCTCTCTCCTGTCACACACAGTGACCCTCTCTCTCCTGTCACACACAGTGCCCCTCTCTCTCTACCCCTACACTCACTAGCCCGCTGTACTCACCAATCCTCAGACATGTTTCCGACTCCACTCACAACCACCAGCGCCCCTCCCCCTCACAGGACCAGATTCCGGGAATTCCCATCGCCAACTGCATCCTGGGAACCGTAGTCCCTCCTGCATTACGCATGCGCAACCTTCCTCACAATCCTACAACTCCCGACAGAGCCAGGAACAAGAGCTATTAGCCAATCAGTGAACACGACATTCTACTGTCACTCATATGACATCAAAAGGGTGGGCGGGCACAAAATAGAGTTTCACTTCTATAATTGCAGGGTCTGAAACTGGACATCGCGAGAGTGTTTCTGATTGGTGGATGGAAGCACGTGTGATCTGTGCGCCAATGGCAATGCGAGATGTGGCTCATACATAAGACTGGCAGAGGGAGGAAGTAGATCTTTCGCATTGTGGTTGGCAAGTGAAGAGGTAAGAGCTGTGTGCGCAGGATAAGGGCCCAGACCATGTGGTGTAGGCCTAGGAGGCTCAGTGCGACTAACTGGTGCATGGAAGTGTTGTATACAAGCCTTTATCTGGGTCACATTAAATGTGTTTATATCTATCTAGCAACGGTAATGTACGGTGGACATGATACTGGGAGGAGCTCTATATACTCAATATCAGGTTGTGGGAAAGATATTGCCAAAAATATCTCAATAATTTCCTTATAAAAAGGAGATCTTAATCTTTTTCATGGATTTTAACACTGTAAGCAACACCTTGGTCAGTTATGACTGTTACTATAAGTATTCTATTCCCTGTTTATCTTTAATAAATAAACATTAATTGATCCTATTAGATACCTTTTTTTAAAACAAGCTTGAATAGCATGTTCAATAAAACCTGTTCTAAATAACTCAGGCCTTTCCTGGTGTGTAGTTATAATGACACGTCTGTAATGCAGATATTAATCCTTCTGCACATAGTACTAGACTAGAAGTCCCTATAGGCAGCAGGCATTGTCTTAACTCACCTTTAAAGTGAAGGTTAAGATGTTTCTTTACAAACACATGCTTAAGTATCACCTAGGATTAGTCTGTCACCAGGTTTCCACAGGCTTGTTTGTTAATAGTTATTTTGACTACTTTAGTGTGGTGTTAACACGTGTGTACTGTATGGAGGGCTTCATTGCCTACTAAATTAAATGATTGCTAATATCTGAATGAAATCATTTTTTTTATGCATATATAGACATTTTTAGCAATTCTGAGGTTCCTATGCTGCCGCCTCTATTTATATTCTAGTAATGTGGAACTGGTTCTTTAATATTGTAAAACTTGTTTGTCTTGTAGGTATGGCGGCGTCTCCATTCCCAACCATGCAGTCACCGAGGGGAAGTGATGTGGTTCTTGCATCCAGTGATCCTCCATAAACAGGTAAGTGGCCGATCAGTTATTGCTCACGTCTCTCTGCCTGTGATGTTCCCTAAATTCTGACACCTCATATGAAGCTGCAAATGCAGTATATTGATTCTTATCTTCGGGCTGAGGCATTGAGTTTGTATTGTGAAACTCTATTAAATGATCAGACAGACAAGTCATTCTATCTATTTTCTTGTAGTGCTACAAGAGCTGAACGTGCTCCAATGTCCATCAATCAACAGAATCAAATGCCACAATGGTCCTCCAGGTAAGTTGTCACATCACCCATGACTCCTCATCTCTCTGCCTGTGATGTTCCCTAAATTCTGACACCTCTTATGAAGCTGCAAATGCAGTATATTGATTCTTATCTCCGGGCTGAGGCATTGAGTTTGTACAAGACAACTTTATTCCATTATCGGACAGACCAGTAAATTTGTGTATTCTTATAGTGCTACGTGAAATGAAAGCGCTCCAGAATCCATTCCCACGATGGTCCTCCATGAACAGGTAAGTTGTTGCATCATCACCCCATGACTCCTCATCTCTCTGCCTGTGATGTTCCCTAAATTCTGACACCTCATATGAAACTGCAAATGCAGCTTCTTGATTCTTATCTTCAGGCTGAGGCATTGAGATTAGATGTATTTTTATTAAAGTATTAGGCAGATGGGTAAATGTGTTTTTGTTCTTGCAGCGCTTCGTGAGCAGGCTGCCATGGTCTCAATCAACATAATCCGAAGCAGCGATGTGATTGTGGTAAGTTTTAACAAAAGTAACTCCCTGATGTGGCTAATTCTGTAACTGGTCAGATTAAAGGCTACCAAGAAACTGTATGCAGTAAATATCAAATGCCTTAAGCTTTAAATTTAGTGTAAGTTGCACACTCCGTTGGCTCAGTGGGTAGAGCGCTAAACATGGCAGATGCCTCTTGTCAGATTGTATATACAAATCTCCCAGTGTAATTGTATGTGTGCAGTAAAAGCTCAGCTGACCCTGGCTTGCAAATCACACACCTTAAAGGGCCACTTAATGTTTGTAGTATGAAAAACATGTTAACAAGTATTATAACAGTTGGCAATTTAACTATTGCATTTCTGTTTTGCTGTTATGGCATCTGACTAACTTTTGTTCATAACTGGATTAGAAATCTTGTATAATCATAGATGCTGACTTTTAGTTCTATATGAAGATGAACCCCTCCTCGATGAGACAAGTAGTCCTCTAGTTAAGATGTATTATATACTGCTCATGGCTTGCATAGCTGTTTATGATGGCATATTGGTCAATGTGTAACCTCAAAGCAGATTATAAATACATTTTTTTTTTTTGACTATCCAAGAAATGCTTCTGTAAACTCATGTGTCCCTATAGTAATCCTGTCATACTTAGTCTCATTATTGCAAACATGATGTAGTAACTCCATGGATAGATGGATACCAATTGGTTTGCCATCCAGTCTTTTACATGCACAATAATATTATAATTAACACAGACTACATCCAACTGGCTACATAGTATTGTATCTGCCTCAGGGGAAACTGGCATTTGGTCTTAGCAAAATGTTAAACACTAGACCTCACCAATGTGCACATGTCTATGGTCTGAATCTTATACCGGGCTTGAGCAATACTGTGTTTCTGGAGCTGAGGCACTTTAATACTGCAGAGCTGTGTCCGTTTGCAAGTTTTCTATAGGTGCTTTGGAAAAAGGACACTGGACTCTTAAGCTCAGACCTGGCCCTCCATCCTTTAAAGTGTGTGAATACAGATTGTTGTGAATGTATAGCACTACAGAATATGTTTGCACATTACAGATAAACTATGTTAACAATTTATTATGCTAATTACCCTCCCTTTTTCCAGGTGTACCAGTCTCCCTCCTGAGGCGCACCCCTCCTGGTGCTGTACATAAGGTAAGAGAACATGAGTTGTTTTTACCACTGAACAAGGATTTCTAAATGTTTGAGCCAGTGATGATTCTCTTAAATTTCTGACACCTCATCTGAGAGCTGTTTATCCAGCTATGGCTGATAATGTTAATCTGAGGCTTGAACATGAAGCAAGGGCACTATTGGCAAAGTAGACTGTATTTTAATATTGTGAGAGCTTACTCTGGACCAATGGTTCCAAAACCTCTCCTTGGTACTCCAGACAGGTCAGGACTTCAATAGAACGGTGTGTGTACACAGGTGAGGAACTTAGCCATTCAACAAACAATGGCACCTCTAATTTTCTCACCTGTTAATACTTCCATTGAAATCCTGACCTGTCTGGGGAGCCCTGAGGAGAGGTTTGGGAACCACTGCCTTTGACCACCGATGTGTAAACTGTTGTCTGGGCTTCCCTTACCATTTCTAAACATCAGATGGTCTCCTTAGCTCTGGATCTGTCCATAAGTTTCTCCTGACATGATTTTGCATAGAGGGATATCCCAGAAAACACACTAGAATTTGATTCCGATACAAACTGCTAATGTGCTTAAAGGGCTAGTTTTTTTTATTAATTTTTGTTTTGTTTCCCCCTCTAGGTTGTTTGCAAGTCCAACAGAAGATGAAGCGGAAACATCTGCGCTTGTATCTGTTTCAGTGAGAATACGATCTCAAATGGCCCTAATTTCATGAACATATATCGGCTCCATATTCAGGTTCCTGAGACTCGTCCTTAGAGGCTTTGATCTGTGACATTATTTTCAACATTCAGTGCTTGTAACATCCTTGTTCTAATATGGTCTTGAAAATCTTTACTTTATATCAAATTCAACAAATGGAAAAATAAAAGTTTGTATTTAAGTGCAACCTTTTTTTTTATTAATGTCTTACAAAATTGTATGGTGAACACTGAGCAATGTTAAGGTTCAAAACACAATGAGGGGGTGCGTGTCTGGTTGTACAGATTACCACAGTATGGATGCCTTGTTACATTGCATGCTGGGCCTCAACACCAGGATCATTCATCACTGCAGCTCCAGTGGCTGTATTGCATATTCAACAGGGTTATCCATTTTTTTGTATAATGGATTAGCAATAACTGTATCTGAGTGGGTCATGTAGTGCCCCACCAAGATCACTACTTTCTAATGGTGAAGGGGCTTGTGGGATCACCCAGGATGGTCAGGTCATAGACCTTAGACAAATTGTGGCCCACTGAAAAAGGGACTGGCAACCCACTCCAGTATCTTTGCCAAGAAAACCATATGGGTAAGCACAACCAGACATAATGATGGATGTACTGCGATCCATAGGGTCCTACTGACACGACTAAACATCCTTAGTATTGGCAGATTTGCCACTCTATGCCTCAAATATCCAGAGTAGGCTTGCAAGGAGGTTGTTCCTAATGCCGAGACATCAATTTGCAATGGGCCACCAAAGCAGGACAATGGACTGATTACAGGCCACTCTAGTGTTCTTATAAAGGGCTCTAAATAAAAAATGGGTATGAGAAGAGTCCCTTTAAGCTTACTGTGCATTTGAAGAATGCATTACTATTTAGTAATGTCCCAAGGAGTGCAATCTACCCACTCCCTCAATGATGTAGTGTGAGCCACCTCGAGGGGAAAGCTCTCTTATCAGGCATAACATACTTGCAGTATGAAAGGAGAATAGAAAGAGTTTGTGTACATAGCTAGCAGCTAGTGTTAAACTACAGGCTACTACTAATGTGTGTGTTCAAGGGGCCTTGAAAGGTTTTCAGTTTGGTACTTCACCCTGGGCAGCTCCCACTCCAGACATGACGACACTCCGAGTGTGAAGAGAGATCCACAGCTTGCATCGACTGGGCCAAAATGTAAACAAGCATATTAATGGAAGTTTTTTTCTCTTCTTATCAAGCCCAACCTAGATAGAGCGCTTCAAAAAACATTCTTTAGGTCATTATGTTGCACAGATCTGATACCAGTCTGGGCATTTAATATGGCATGGACCTGTCAAGGTATGATGCAGTTCAGATGTTAGTTTTTTTTTTTTAGCTAGTTTACAGATTTTATTCTGAATCAAAGAAATGTTACATGACCTCTACAATGGTCCTTTAAATGCTTGTAACCTGTAAGCATGACCCATGTTATAGCAGAAATAACAATTGGTGAGACATTTGTTGCACTATCATACATGGCATGTCCTTAGTATGGATTGCCAACATGTTATAGCTTATATCACAAAAAGCATTTTATTTTTTTTCAGCTGCAAGTTAGTTTGTAAAAATCCTTATTTTTAAGAACTGTTAGTCATTCAGGCTCAGCGACCGCCATGTAAACTATACTACTGAAGCGGACAAGATGAATGAGATAATGTACCTGCTCATTACAGGGGCTACAATATGGAGATAAATTTCAACATTAAGATTTTCATTACGCGCATAAGATTAAACAAAGAATACTGGATTGTAAATTGTGCTGTAATACGAGATCCATCGGCGCCCTTGTTCGTCCCTAAAGACGCTAAATTGTTTTAAAAAATAATCCTTTCTGTGTCCTCTTGTGACTACTTTTGGGCTAATGTCACTGGAAACCATTTTTCAGATAACACTGCTGCCTGTGACTGGTGTATAATTATATTTTGATTTTTTTTTTTTAAATAGGCAGCAAACTGAAGTACTAAAAAACACAGTAATATTTAAAGCCAGAAGAAGCTTCTTTTCAAACATGAAGCCATGAAAGTACAATGCCGGCAAAAGGACATCTAAATATATATGTGGGAATGGGCAAGGTGTTGAGACCGCGCTCAACAGTTATAATCCCTGATAATAGACAGTGCATTGTGTTCGGGAGCTCCCATTTTTTACATTCATATTGGGTTTCTTATGTTGGGAATTTCCCTTGAAACAGTCACATCCTGCCCAGGTCCTGTTTTATCACAACGATTATTCTGCCAAATGCGAAGCATGAATGTGCCATTGGTAGAACCTGTCCCGACCTCTATCAGAAGGAGATCTATGGATGATGTTTGCCGTGAGCATTACATTTAGATGTCCTTTTGGTCAACACTTCAGATTGCTACCCTCACAGTTATACAAAAACACAGACATGCACAGACAGAGACTCTCCACTGGGGAAGAAGCTGTGCTGGATGGACCCTGGCAGAAAGGGGTCCCAGTGGAGATGCTGATCACTCATCAGTCTTTGTACAGAAATCAAGATGGTAGCTCCTCAAGACAGAGTTGGGAGTTGCTAAATCAGGACTTGCAGCAGCCTGAGCCCTTTACTTCTTTCTTCACGTAGTCGTGGAGCTTGAATTTGGGTTCGTTGGGTAACTTCATAGACCTGTGCTTCAGTTCTCTGATGGAAGATGCCAAGTGATAGAAATGTTAATAAAAGAGAAAGACAATTGGACAGTCAGACCTCTACTCATATAGGAGAGGCTCATCCAACACAGAGTGGGATCCATTAGTATATCAAGATGATTGGTCCATCTACAATCGTATATATATATATATATATATATATATATATATATATATATATATATATATATAATAATGTGGCCTGGATCAAGCCTCTAATGACTAACATATTCTTCAACGGGTGATAGATTTATTTAATAGGATGGAGGTTATTTATAATATATAGCAATATGTTCCTATGCAAAGAAAGTCAGAGGCGCTCAATCAGAAAACTAACTAACCTTAATAGGATAGTTCTATGGATAAGGTAATCCACTCTAAGAGCAGCCTCTTTTAGCCACTTGTGTCTTTAACAGTGGGAAATATCCCGTAGTATATCAGTCTGGTCTCACTCAAAGGAGTGATACAGCCCCAAAATACCAGGCAATTCTACCATGAACAGGAGAAACTGCAAACCTCAGACGTACGTTTCGTCCTTAGTTGGGCCTTGTTTTTGTTGTTGTTGATTATGTCTATACGGGCTGATAATTTGTTTTGTATAAATACAATTACTGATTACAAAGCGATTCCAAAAGTCCATACAAATGACTTAGAGGGTGTTCAATTTAAAAACAAGGTTAAAACCGCATAGAACTGGTTACTAGAAACAGTGCAGCCCGCCCCAGTCGCCCACCGCCTATTTTCAATTTCATTACTCATGCTGTCATCCAATCAGAAACGGTTGCAAAGTCTATGCTGCACGAGTAGTGACTTGTAGCTCTATGCAGAGTGAAGCCTTGTGACATGTTGCAAAATATAAAATTTAGAAGTGGCTTTACAGTTGTTCTGTAGTAATTATCATCTTGCAATAACATCCTATGCTCGTTACTAAGGAACTGAAGAATCCCCGGGGAAGTGTTGTAAAGAGCAAAATAAGTTGTTATTATTATTATTAGATTTCTCCTGTTTTTAATGAAAGGCGATGAAACACTCTAGCCCCATATATAAAATATAAACTTTGCAAATAATTACATTTGATAATGGACCTAGTGTTTCTTTAGAAAGAGGAATAAATAAATACAGATTTTAATTCTTTATGTATAATTATGCTGTCGTGGGGGATGCCATTTTTTCTGTTTATATTCTATAAGTGGGACGGGACCTTCAATGCAGAAAACAATTCAACTGCTTCTATGGAAATGTGGCATTCCTTAGTGCCAGTGCTTTATTAGACTAATGGAAATCTCATGTTACCTGTTGAGATAACAGTTAAACAAATAAATGTCTGCCTCCAGTAATTGCATATCCAATGTAATAAATAAAAGTTAGTATTTTTTTATTTTATTTAAAAAATACATTTTCATTATCTCACATGCTCTAAAGATAAGACCCTGGATGGCCCATGAGGACTGGAATTGGAAAACTATGTATCCAATGAGACTGGGACTGATATAAGATCCTACTGGGACTGCTCTGTTAACAAGTGTGGCTAAAATAAGGAATATATTGTAGAGATATTGACTTACTTTGCAATGGCCATGAAAGCCAACTCCACGTTGAGCCCACTCTTTGCACTGGTCTCCATATATGGCACCCCATATTCCTGCAAGAGACATTCAGAATGAACAAAGTTTCAGGTGTGGCTTTGACCAGTACTATCATGCAGCCATTTTGTCCCTAATAGTTCAACTGGAATTACTTGTGTATCTTCCACCCTCTCATTTTAAATCATCTCTTGTTCTTACATTCCTCTGTTGGTACTTTCCCTCAAAACTTAAACATTTCTATCACATCACCCCTCTCCATTCTGTCCTGTAAGCTTTACATATTAAGGTCATGAAGTTTTTCCTTATAAATGTTATTTTTTAGACCATGCACCATTTTACATTTATCTTGAAATTATTTCAAATTGATCAATATATTTTTGGGGATTCATTCTCAGATCTGAACACTATTCTAGATGAGGTCTAACATGTACCTCTCTTTCTTCTACCAATCTCTCTTCCAACACAACCCATTGGCTCTTCTTACAGCCTTGTTGCATCGGTTGCCTATTTTGTCTCATCCAATATAATAACCCCAGGTTATATCCTTATCTTTTGCCTTCATCAATTACGTATATATTCTACAACTGGACATTTGAGTCCAAAGTTCATAACTTTGCATATCTCAGCACTACACTAGAGCACTTCTAGATGTCTTCTTGTTAATGCTCCTACAGATCTTTGTGTCAAACCATCTCTTGGAGTCCTTTAGTGAAATACCAAATAAATATAATAAAATAAGCTCGGCACAGATTCCTGAGGCACCCTACTAGTAACAATCTCTTCCTCTAAAGTTATTCCATTAACCGTGGCTCCTATCGACTAAACCACCTTTGAATCCAATCTCAAACTGAGCTCATTTGATCAACAACCAAAATCAATCTAATTGGTATCAATCTAGTCGATCAATATAATTATTGAATAGATATATAGAAGTCAATGTTTGAATCTGCATGAAAAATCAAGAGATTGGAGAATTTGATCATAAGATATGGTAATTATATACCACACAAGGTCACAGTTATTGCAGAAATAACATAAGTAAAATACACAATTGTCCTTGGTTATTATTAAAGCGTATGAGGGGAAGTATTTGATTATTGAGCTTGAAAGTTGGGGATTTTAATCATAAGCTATGTGGATTTTATCTATGGCCATCAATTATCCCTCTGGCGGCATTGCATTCTCATTTGGTATAGATTAGAACATCTACAAGACTTTAACAATTAAAGTCTCTATGACCATTATTTGTTATCCAACTGGGCATGCATTTCTTCTTTATCACCCCCATATTGAAAGCTAATTAATTGCCAAGAGAGTTATTAAAAAAATTGAGTGGAATTGTTAGCAGGAAAGTTGGATATTTAAATACATTTTCTCTAATAACCAACTGCAAATGTATTTATTAATATGTTTAGTTGTGCAATAACTGTCCCGGTGATGCGTCCCCTGAACAATAGTAAATGATCATTACTATAAATCGACTCTAGCCTCTACAATCCCTTCCTTAGACTGGGCAACATTCTTAGTCTCACCTTGGCCAACCGTTCGCCATCTTCCATCTTCACCGCTCTCTCATGAGTAGAGTCCACCTGTGGCCAAATCATATTTAAGATCAGTACATGTGAAAGATAAATAAAGGTCCACTGTAGTACCGTAACAACAAGATGTTTTAATAAGATACTGATCATTAATAAAAACCACATTTGATGATTTAAAATAAAAAAAACAATATTAAAAATTAAACGTGATTCCAATGTTCAGACTCTACATCATCCACTATCAGGTCAAAGGGGGAAGTGACTTTGTCCAGCACATAAATACAAATTTTCTAGGCACAAACTCTGTCACCGACACGGTCATCTCGATTGGCTCGAGACTTGGTGTGTTAGTAGGTTCCCCTTTATTATACAGGTCAATGATTGTTTATGCCCTTATCCAATGGTGTTGGGATCAGATTGTCACAATGTGGACCATAGAACGGTGAGCCATGACCCTTCTCTTATTAGTCATAACCTTTTGGACCAGTTTCTCAGCCATCCTCCACTTAATGACCTTATCAGGGTGGAAACAAACAAACACTCAGCTGGAAGTGTGAAAATGTAATTAATATTGAAGTTTGCTATTATTAAATAGGAGTTTTATTAGCGATTAATACATCATTAAAATATTATTCTCCTCTTGCTAGGGCATTACAGAACTCCTTATAGGTGTGTTATCTTAGCCTGGCGCTTTGGGTGAGTAAATCGCAAACTCAAAGCTCTTATTATCGTAAAAACCCTCTGAACATTAGTTAAGCACAAAGCGTCTGGAAGGATTTGCTGGACAGAATTGTTACCAATTTAAAGCAATGTCCAAGCTCGAGAGCAGAGTATGAACACATGTTTTATGCATCTCGAGCTTTCACGTACGTGATGAATATTTAACTTGCGCTAAAGGCTTTTACAGTGACAGCCAAACCATTTACTGGCGGTGAGGAAGGACAAGGGCTTTTACAGGGACACAGAACAGCATGTTAAAGGGACACAGCAAAGGTCACAGTTATGGCGCATGAGATTGTTATAAAACTGAGCTTGAAAGTTGGGTATTTTAAGTACAAATTATGTGACACATATATTTTATGTGTACTTTTCATTTTGCCATAAACAGGACATTTGCTGTGTCTCTTTAAATAATCATCTGTCATGAATAGGTATTGAGGATTGAGAAAATATATTGTAGATTTAAAACAAATTATACAAAATTGTATTACATTTTTTAATATTTTTTATTTAATACCACAGGGGTGGGTTGCCTTTTTTCATTCGACAATAAAATAATAATTGGGGGCTAAACAAAACCTATATTTTAGTTCACTACTAATTAAAATAAAAAAAAAGCACATGTGCAAATAGAAGCAAATCAAAGCTTTAGCCAGAAAATATCAATTAATAATACAGTTTATTTCATTAATTGCTATTGATGTACCCCTCCCCATCCCTCTCATTTTCCTGAGCTCCTTAATAAGGTAAACTGTGTTTTTAAATTATACATTTAATTAAAATGATATTAAATTAAATTATATTTTCTGTCTAAAGATTTGCTTTGCTCCTGTTTGCATGTGTATTTTTAATGTTAATTAACGGTGAACTAAAAAACAGGGTGAACATGAAAATTGCTTAAACTGGCCCTTTAAGTGGATCTGGAATATCAGCTCTGAAACCTAGTACATCTAAAAAGTTGTAATAAAAACATTAATATAAGCATTTATCATTATCTAAGTATTTATTAATTGATTGTTGGGTTTGGTAGGAAATTGGGGGAACGGAGAAGAGGTTAGGGGGAAGGAAATGAAATTGAAATTAAGGAAAAAATTAGAAAGGGGGTAGTAGTTCGTTTAAGGTACATTCAGTTCATGTAACATTAGTAATGTCCGAGGGCCCACCAATCTGTGCTAGATCAGAAAATGTTGTCTCTGTCTGCTAACATCATGGTCATTGAGTGGTTACTCCACATTTTACTTTTGGGAACAGATGGATTTCAGGATATTGCTATGACACTTCAGATTGCCAAGAAGATGTTGAGGATGGGAGGATTTTGGTAAATTAGTAGCAGATAAACCTAATATGGCATCTACTGGCTTTGTACCAATAGGCGCTCCAATTAGCCTTTCAATGAGTTGGCATATCTCATCAGAAGGATGCAAAATGGCAGGACATTCGCATAACACATTTTTCAATGCACTATTTTGTTAAAACCTCTATAACATAGTCCACATTGGGTAGGGTGCATATGTTCCAGTTTGGCCAGTGCCATACACCACTGTAATACTGGTTTATATGCATTTTCTTTGACTTGATTATTGAGAAATGATTTTGCCGCAGATTGGCCCATTGGCAATCAGCAAGACATACTTCTTATTCTTGTTCCCAGGACTGTATGTATGGGAGTTTGTCTCTATAGGAGTGCTATGTAATAATATAGTAGTAATATATGTGGTGCTTTTGGAAATATTAAGGCATATTCTCTCCAATGAAATAACAGAACCAGCATGGTGGTTACGTTTGATAACCTGACACGTATGGGATGCTATAATTGTATTATCGAGCCACTCCCAATATGAATTATGAAGATTGTCTTGTAATGTTCATCGAAGAGTCACCTGGGAACCAACCATCAGGTTAGATACTTTTGTTAATTTGCTATGGATCCACCATTGGAATATCTGGATGGTATTGGGACCAGATTCTATCAATGTTTACCAAGATATGAGCCATGGGCCATTCTTATAAGTCGTAACCTTTGTGAAATCTGTTTGCATAGTGTTATAGAACATCTCATACTGTGAGAGTCGGTTACTCTGGAGGCTTCTTAGATGTACATATAAGAAAATTTTATATAACTACATTGAGAAGGATACATTGGATTGTTACCTAGTTAAAACATTGATAAAAACGAACACAATTGCATAGAAAGAGGTCATTTAGGGTGATGTTCTGGGGGTGGGGGGTTAGGTCTTGGTGTCCGTTTTGCTCTATTGAGAATGGGATTTAAGACACTCCAGCAATATCCTATAAGACAATTTATACAAGATCTACACCACACTCATGTATAATATTTTTCTGTTAAATCATAGAGAAAAGAAAACTACATCCATTAGTATAAAACACACATCCCTCGGGTGCTACAGCACAAAAGCACAAGCTGTGAAATAAGAAAATAGCCTGATTAAAAGACATTTTCTCGTTTGTTTTTTGGTTCTAAAGGTTGAGTTTAACAAATTACAAATTTAACTCTTTGACTGCAAATAGTCTGGCTAAGTGTATCTATGGGTTTTCAGATATGTTTGCACAATCTTATATATCTATCTATCTATAATTAAATATATATATATATATATAAATATATATATATGTATCTATCTATCTGTATATATATATACATATATATATATATATATATATATATATATATATATATATACACACACACACACATATATATATATATATATATATATATATATACATACATATATAAATAATCAGAGCATAAGTGATAGCTTTTTATTGGACAAACGTATTCATAATTATATATTTGCAGTGTAATAACTATATTTCTCGGAATTCTGAGCTGGAAGCAGTTTTTTTAACTTGTTTTAGACATTCAAATATAAACACAAATGTACTATTTATTTACTGTACGGTGGAGGCTTCTATCGCTCTTTTGCTCAGCGTATATTAAATGGTTGTTGTGGTGAACTACCTACTCAAAATATGCACTACACAAGCTAAGGAACCGGCCCCATGCTGATGATAGGCAGTAACCTTCAAACGGCTGTACGTGGGTGGGATTCCTGGCTTGTGTATTATCCAACCGTGGCTTTGCTCAGAGCTGTTTGATACAGCGGTCATATGCTTAAAGGAATCCATGTTTACTATGGTTATGGATTGCAAGAGCGATTTAAACTAGGTGATTTAATCAATGTTATCCTCCTCAGTTTAGTTGTCATATAACATTAACGCGTCACTTACTTCTAAGAAGCTCTAAGAGTAACAGATTCTCACTTTTTGGAACCTCCCCCTATATATTTCTGTTCTCTCATGTAGGTTGCCATGTTTCACAGCTGTGGCCTAAAGCCACACCCATAGAGAAGGCTTCAGTTGGTAATATATTACCTGTAATTTTAATGATACCTTACTTGTAAGATTTGCTGGGTCTCCGACAGTGACTGGATATACTAATTGTTTGGGTCTTATTTTGTAATCAAATGAATATATTAGCATTTTAAATATATTCAACTGTTTTGCTAAGGACAATAACTCCTAGACAAGCCCTTTTTCATGAGTTTGCCACAGTGATGCCCGTGTTATAGCTCACCTTGTTCCCCAGGAGCATGATGACCACGTCCTTCTGTGCGTACTCGTGGATCTCTGTTAGCCAGGCCTGGAAACAAGAGGCAGATGTCAATCATCACAGTGTAACAGCAGACAAAGCAGGACACGTACACATCACTGGGGTGTTATGGTAGGGCCCCGGAGCCAAGATAACAATAGTCTTCATATTTATTACAGGTTCTGCAGCCCAAAGCCTTCTGTCATGCATTAAAACAGCATGTTTTATATATTATAAAGGATTTTTTCCCCCCTATGGAAAATAAATTATATTAAAGGGACATGGAAGGTACATAATACACCTGTGTATCTATTTACTTTAATGTACTTTATTTAGGACTAGTTGTTTACCCGTCATAAATGACAGTATAATATTACATGTGTCTCTCCCCCCCTCCCCTGTGTCTCTTTCCCCCCTCTCCCTGTGTCTCTTTCCCCCCCTCTCCCCTGTGTCTCTTCCCCACCTCTCTTCCCTGTGTCTCTTCCCCCCCTCTCCCTCCCCTGTGTCTCTTCCCCCCTTCCTCCTCAGTGACTCTTTCCCCCCTCTCCCTACCCCGTGTCTCTTCCCCACATCTCCCTCCTGTTTATCTCTTCCCCCAATCTCCCTCCCCTGTGTCTCTTCTTCCCTCTCCCCTCCATGTGTCTCTTTCCCCACTCTCACTCCCCTGTGTCTCTTTCCCACCTCCTTCCTCCCCTGTGTCTCTTCCCCCCTTTGTCTCTTTAACACTTTCCCCTGTGTCTCTTCCCCCCCTTCCTCCCTGGTGACTCTTTACCCCCTCTCCCTACCCTGTGTCTCTTCCCCCCCCTCCTCTTTAGCTCTTCCCCCCATCTCCCTCCCCTGTGTCTCTGCTTCCCTCACCCCTCCCTGTGTCTTTCCCCGTTCTCCCTCCCCTGTGTCTCTTTCCCCACTCTCCCTCCCCTGTGTCTTTCCCACCTCCTCCCTCCCCTTCGTCTCTTTCCCCCTCTGTCTCTTTAACACTTTCCCCTGTGTCTCTTCCCCCCTCTGTCTCTTTAACACTTACCCCTGTGTCTCTTCCCCTCCTTCCTCCCTGGTGACTCTTTACCCCCTCTCCCTACCCTGTGTCTCTTCCCCCCCTCCCTCCTCTTTATCTCTTCCCCCCATCTCCCTCCCCTGTGTCTCTTCTTCCCTCACCCCTCCCTGTGTCTTTCCCCGTTCTCCCTCCCCTGTGTCTCTTTCCCCACTCTCCCTCCCCTGTGTCTTTCCCACCTCCTCCCTCCCCTTCGTCTCTTTCCCCCTCTGTCTCTTTAACACTTTCCCCTGTGTCTCTTCCCACCCCTTCCTCGCTGGTGACTCTTTCCCCCCTCTCCCTACCCTGTGTCTCTTCTTCCCTCTCCCCTCCCTGTGTCTCTTCCCCCCCTCTCCCTCCTCTTTATCTCTTCCCCCCATCTCCCTCCCCTGCGTCTCTTCTTCCCTCTCCCCTCCTTGTGTCTCTTTCCCGACTCTCCCTCCCCTGTGTCTCTTTCCTCACTCTCCATCCCCTGTGTCTCTTTCCCCCTCTGTCTCTTTAACACTTTCCCCGTGTATCTTTCCCCACTCTCCCCCCCCTGTGTCTTTCCCACCTCCCCCCTTCCCTGTGTCTCTTTCCCCCTCTGTCTCTTTAACACATTCCCCTGTGTCTCTTTCCCCCCCCCCCCCCCCCCCCCCACCCCAGTTGCATACGCTGCAAGGTGCCTGGAGCATTATGTACACTTTACAAACTATATTAGCAATTCTGTGCTTTCACCAATGCAACCTGGGTTCAATTTCATTCAGGGAACCAAGAAGTCACACCACCCTTAAGCCAAGCAAAGTTGGGCCTGGTCAGTACTTGGATGACAAACCTTCTAGGAATACCAGGAGCTGTAGTCTGTGGCCCACTGGAGAAGGAACTAGCAACCCATTCCAGTATCTCTGCCATGAATACAAAGTGGGTTGAGGTCCATGAGGTCACAGAGAGTCGGACACGACTGAGTGACTCAAACACACTGAAGACAGGAGTAGTAAATGAAAAACAATGCTTGGCTGCAACTTCCCCATCTCCCTTCCCTGTGTCTCTTTCCCCCCTCTCCCTCCTCTGTGTCTCTTCCCCTCCTTCTTCCCCGGTGACTCTTTCCCCCCTCTCCCTACCCTGTGTCTCTTCCCCCTCTCCCTCCTCTTTATCTCTTCCCCCCATCTCCCTCCCCTGTGTCTCTTCTTCCCTCTCCCCTCCATGTGTCTCTTTCCCCACTCTCCCTCCCCTATGTCTCTTTCCCTACTCTCTCTCCCCTGTGTCTCTTTCCCACCTCCTCCCTCCCCTGTGTCTCTTTCCCCCTCTGTCTCTTTAACACTTTCCCCTGTGTCTCTCCCCCCTTCCTCCCTGGTGACTCTTTCCCCCTCTCCCTACCCCGTGTCTCTTCCCCTCCTCTCCCTCCTCTTTATCTCTTCCCCCCATCTCCCTCCCCTGTGTCTCTTCTTCCCTCTCCCCTCCATGTGTCTCTTTCCCCACTCTCCCTCCCCTGTGTCTCTTTCCCACCTCCTTCCTCCCCTGTGTCTCTTCCCCCCTCTGTCTCTTTAACACTTTCCCTTGTGTCTCTTCCCCCCTTCCTCCCTGGTGACTCTTTACCCCCTCTCCCTACCCTGTGTCTCTTCCCTCCTCCCTCCTCTTTATCTCTTCCCCCTATCTCCCTCCCCTGTGTCTCTTCTTCCCTCTCCCCTCCCTGTGTCTTTCCCCATTCTTCCTCCCCTGTGTCTCTTTCCCCACTCTCCCTCCCCTGTGTCTCTTCTTCCCTCTCCCCTCCCTGTGTCTCTTTCCCCACTCTCCCTCCCCTGTGTCTCTTCTTCCCTCTCCCCTCCCTGTGTCTCTTTCCCCACTCTCCCTCCCCTGTGTCTCTTTCCCCACTCTCCCTCCCCTGTGTCTTTCCCACCTCCTCCCTCCCCTGTGTCTCTTTCCACCTCTGTCTCTTTAACACTTTCCCCTGTGTCTCTTTCCCCCTCCCCCCCCCCCCCCTCCACAGTTGCATACGCTGCAAGGTGCCTGGAGCTTTATGTACACTTTACAAACTATATTAGTAATTCTGTGCTTTCACCACTGTGCCCTGGGTTCAATTCCATTCAGGGAACCAAGAAGTCACACAACCCTGAAGCCAAGCAAAGTTGGGCCTGGTCAGTACTTGGATGACAGACCTTCTAGGAATACCAGGAGCTGTAGTCTGTGGCCCACTGGAGAAGGAACTAGCAACCCATTCCAGTATCTCTGCCATGAATACCAAGTGTGTTGAGGTCCATGAGGTTACGGAGAGTCGGACACGACTGAGTGACTCAAACACACTGAAGACAGGAGTAGTAAATGAAAAACAATGCTTGGCTGCAACTTTACAATTTACCACTAGGTGGCAGCGGAGAAACAGCAGATGCTTGTCTTGTCTTCCTATGCTAACGCCATCATCCTCCGCCCTATCTTGGCCTGGGCAACATATGATACATTACTCCAGTCTTTATGTTGTCTTATGCATACAGAGGAGGGGTCTTGTTTTAGCAAGTACTAAATAGACATCTTCATACCTGCCAAGCTGAAGTGATGTGAAATTTGTGTAAACTTTCTAAATTGCTCAAAAAATGACATTTAAAAGTGTGTCATCTGACCTTCCAATATTTCAAATATTTGCAGAGCTCTTCCATTCTTAACAGTCACAAAAATCTGTTAACTCGGCATAATGCTTTTTTTTTATTTTTTATACAACTGCAAATTTCTCTAGCCAGCAAAAAACAGAGATAGTCATTAATAACGTTAGGCTTAATTGTCTTCGAAGCGAGGGGTTTTGAGGCTGTTCTTTTAATTATTATGTTTGAGAAATGGTGAAGAGGGCCTGTCCGGTGAAGTGTAAGGCAGTGGATCTCCATAACTGGTCCTGGTCATGAGACCTTATCTGCTGGTCCTCAAAAAAAAAAGATGGATGACGAGAGCCGGACACCTTAACCATATCAATTTGAACTTATTCATATCTGTGTGAACCTAGATGAAAATGGAGTACGTGTAATATCACCCTGTTATGGATCTCGAAACTGATCCAACTGGAAGGAACCAAGCTGTCAGGAACATGTCAGTTATGGATGACACCGTATGTAGTATTCATCTTGTATGAAGATCACAGAGAGGGGACACTTGCCACCTATGCCATGTGCAGTCATGAGATATTCTTCCCAAACAGCTCACTCGCCCATCTTCAGTGATGGCAGAACAGTCCTACTAACCCCCAACATGAAGACCTACCTATCATGGTGTGGAATCTGATTTATCATAAAAACATTTTATATATATATATATACACTGCTTCACCAAATTAGGGTCTATCATATGAAGCAGTATCGCTGTACATCTACCCACCTCATGCATTTTATTCCTAGTTTCTTAAGAACATGGAGCCCCCACAGAGGAGGGAATGAGCAAATTCAGCATCCATTAGCACATACAGCAAAGTGTTTTTGAGCTGTCAGATTCTCTTTAGTAATTGTGCTAAAAAGCACCCTATCCTTGCATAGTAATTCACTGCATCAAACTGTTCCTTATCTATGCTAAATTATATATACCTTTGCTCTGGTTTAAAATCCCTGTGTGTTGTTAATGTTTCAGGTACACTTACATTAGTGAGATTTAAACATCTGCACCATAATTTCTTGCTGTAACATATTACATGATATCATTTGTACATTTCAGTATATGTGTATTTATATATATATATATATATATATATATATATATATATATATATACACACTAGTCACTTGCCCGTCACAAATGACAGGATAATATTTTTTTTCTGTCCCCCGTCACTCCACCCCTCTCTCTACCCTGTGTCTCTTCCCCTCCCCTGTGTCTTTTCCCCCCCTTCCCCCACTCTCACTCCCCTGTGTCTCTTTCCCCACTCTCACTCTCCTGTGTCTCTTTCCCCCTCTCTCTCCCTTGTCTCCTATCCCCCTCTCCCTCCCTTGTCTCCTATCCCCCTCTCCCTCCCCTGTGTCTCCTTACCCCTCTCCCCCCTCTCCCTCCCCTGTGTCTCTTCCCCCCCTCTCCCTCCCGTGTCTCCTTTCCCCTCTCCCTCCCGTGTCTCTTCCCCCCTCTCCCTCCCGTGTCTCCTTTCCCCTCTCCCTCACCTGTGTCTCTTCCCCCTCTGCCTCCCATGTCTCCTTCCCCCTCTCTCTCCCCTGTGTCTCTTCCCCCCTCTCACTCCCGTGTCTCCTTCCCCCCTCTCCCTCCCATGTCTCCTTCCACCCTCTCCCTCCCATGTCTCCTTCCCCCCTCCCTCCCTGTGTCTCTTTCCCCCGCCTCCCTCCCCTGTGTTTCTTTCCCCAGCCTCCCTCCCCTGTGTCTCTTCCCCCTCTCCCTCCCATGTCTCCTCCCCCCCTCCCTCCCTGTGTCTATTTCCCCAGCCTCCCTCCCCTGTGTTTCTTTCCCCAGCCTATCACCCCTGTGTCTTGAGTTTTGCGAGTTTGTGTGTAACGTGCTCAAGTTGCAAGCCTTACAAAAACTCACAATTACGACAACTCTATATGCGATAATATTATATATATATATATATATATATATATATATAAATTATATTATATTATGAGCCAGGGCTGGAGCTGCCCTATGAAAGAACTTGGCAGCTGCCCAAGGCACAACCGATGGAAACCACGCATGGGTTCTAGTCTTTATTTTTTTCTGCCCTTCATTGTGTGAAAGAGCACAAGAGTGTATATTAAAATGATCTGTTTCTTTTAATTACACTGATAACAACTAAAAATCAAAAGCGTTATGTCTGTTTATATACAAAGTCTATCCTGACTACTGGCTGTTGCAGGTGTAATACCAGACAGCCGAGCGATCAGTGATTGATAGCAGTTTTTTCCAAGACTCAGCACTGCACTGACCAGCTAACCCATAACGGACCTGTTTAGGTGATTCCAGCATTCCATGCTCTGCACAGATTTATTTGTTAAGGGTTAACTTTTTTTTTTTCTTTTTCTAGATACAAGGTTTGGCAGTGGGCAGTCAGTGACACATGTAAACACAGATTTTATGTACAAGTACTAGGGAAAAGTGCAACCTACAAATGCCAACATCATCCTTTCAGTAAATGCTCCTGGTATAAATAATCCATTTGGATTTTAGGCCTGCAAAACTTTTTGGTTTTAATAAACCACAACCTTATATCCACACTGAAGTAATGTATACAATCACACAGCTCCACTGGAGCAAAACACTTATATTAATCCCTGTAGTGTAATAGCAACACATGGAATGTATGTGACAGTTTGTATAGTAAAACAACACACAAAATCCCAAGTCTACAATATAAAGCAGTAGTGGGCAACTGGTGGCCCTGGTGCCAGGTCTACAATATAAAGAAGTAGTGGGCAACTGGTGGCCCTGGTGCCAGGTCTACAATATAAAGCAGTAGTGGGCAACTGGTGGCCCCGGTGCCAGGTCTACAATATAAAGCAGTAGTGGGCAACTGGTGGCCCTGGTGCCAGGTCTACAATATAAAGCAGTAGTGGGCAACTTGGGGCCCTGGTGCCAGGTCTACAATATAAAGCAGTAGTGGGCAACTGGTGGCCCTGGTGCCAAGTCTACAATATAAAGCAGTAGTGAGCAACAGGGGTGCTGGCACAAAGTCTACAATATAAAGCAGTAGTGGGCAACTGGTGGCCCTGGTGCCAGGTCTACAATTTAAGGCAGTAGTGGGCAACTGGTGGCCCTGGTGCCAGGTCTACAATATAAAGCAGTAGTGGGCAACTGGTGGCCCTGGTGCCAGGTCTACAATTTAAGGCAGTAGTGGGCAACTGGTGGCCCTGGTGCCAGGTCTACAATATAAAGCAGTAGTGGGCAACAGGGGTGCTGGCACAAAGTCTACAATATAAAGCAGTAGTGGGCAACTGGAGGCCCTGGTGCCAGGTCTACAATATAAAGCAGTAGTGGGCAACAGGGGTGCTGGCACAAAGTCCACAATATAAAGCAGTAGTGGGCAACTGGAGGCCCTGGTGCCAGGTCTACAATATAAAGCAGTAGTGGGCAACAGGGGTGCTGGCACAAAGTCTACAATATAAAGCAGTAGTGGGCAACTGGAGGCCCTGGCGTCAAGTTTACAATATAAAGCTGTAGTGGGCAACTGGTGGCCCTGGTGCCAGGTCTACAATATAAAGCAGTAGTGGGCAACTGGTGGCACTGGTGCCAGGTTTACAATATAAAGCAGTAGTGGGCAACAGGGGTGCTGGCAAAAAGTCTACAATATAAAGCAGTAGTGTGCAACAGGTGGCCCTGGTGCCAGGTCTACCATATAAAAAAGAAGTGGGCAACTGGTGGCCCTGGTGCTAGGTCTACAATATAAAGCAGTAGTAGGCAACAGGGGTGCTGGCACAAAGTCTACAATATAAAGCAGTAGTGGGCAACTGGAGGCCCTGGCGTCAAGTTTACAATATAAAGCAGTAGTGGGCAACTGGTGGCCCTGGCATCAAGTTTACAATATAAAGCAGTAGGGGACAACAGGTGGCCCTGGCACCAGGTCTACAATATAAAGCAGTAGTGGGCAACAGGTGTCTCTTTTGCCAAGTCTACAATCTGGAGCAGTAGTGGGCAACAGGTGGCCCTGGCGCTAAGTCTACATATAAAGCAGTAGTGGGCAACTTGTGGCCCTGGCGCCAAAGTCTACAATATAGAATAGTAGCGGGCAACAGTTGGCCCTGGCACCAAGTCTTTGATATAGAATAGTAGTGGGCAACAGTTGGCACTGGCCCAAGTCTACAATATAGCTTAGTATTGGGCAACAGGTGGCCTTGGCGCCAAGTCTACAATATAGAGCAGTAGTGGGCAAGAGGTGGCCTGGCACCATGGCCATCAGGTGTTTCTAATGTTGCCTCCAGCCTATTCAATGGAGTGGGAGATCAACAATTAACAACTAATCCGCATATTGCAGATCAGATAAGATCTTAGAAGGTTGAACTTGATGACCTAAAAGTCTTTTTTCAACCTCAATTACTATTTAACTACGTAACTCCATTATATATCTCTAAAACTAGTAAAACCAGGCTGTTCTCCTAAATACCCCACTTCATTATCTATACCCCTATTACATTGTATTCCTTTCCTACAGAGTTGGTATTATTTTGCATTGGGTAACATAAAATAGGTTTATATCACTGTGAGGCATTTTAAGGCCTCATTGGCTGCATATGAGACCCCTCACTGATATAGAGTGCATATGAGACCCCTCACTGATATAGAGTGCATATGAGACCCCTCACTGATATAGAGTGCATATAAGACCCCTCACTGATATAGAGTGCATATGAGACCCCTCACTGATATAGAGTGCATATGAGACCCCTCACTGATATAGAGTGCATATAAGACCCCTCACTGATATAGAGTGCATATGAGATCCCTCACTGATATAGAGTGCATATGAGACCCCTCACTGATATAGAGTGCATATAAGACCCCTCACTGATATAGAGTGCATATGAGATCCCTCACTGATATAGAGTGCATATGAGACCCCTCACTGATATAGAGTGCATATGAGATCCCTCACTGATATAGAGTGCATATGAGATCCCTCACTGATATAGAGTGCATATGAGACCCCTCACTGATATAGAGTGCATATGAGATCCCTCACTGATATAGAGTGCATATGAGACCCCTCACTGATATAGAGTGCATATGAGATCCCTCACTGATATAGAGTGCATATGAGACCCCTCACTGATATAGAGTGCATATAAGACCCCTCACTGATATAGAGTGCATATGAGATCCCTCACTGATATAGAGTGCATATGAGACCCCTCACTGATATAGAGTGCATATGAGACCCCTCACTGATATAGAGTGCATATGAGACCCCTCACTGATATAGAGTGCATATGAGATCCCTCACTGATATAGAGTGCATATGAGACCCCTCACTGATATAGAGTGCATATGAGACCCCTCACTGATATAGAGTGCATATAAGACCCCTCACTGATATAGAGTGCATATGAGATCCCTCACTGATATAGAGTGCATATGAGACCCCTCACTGATATAGAGTGCATATGAGACCCCTCACTGATATAGAGTGCATATGAGACCCCTCACTGATATAGAGTGCATATGAGATCCCTCACTGATATGGAAGCACACACCTAATATCAGTCTATTTACCTTTGTGACAGCACTAATTTAAGTAAACAAGACATTTGCAGTTAGCAGAAAACACTGCGTATTTCAAAGGGGTTTAAGAAAAACATAAGGCCTTGAGCCTCAGTAAATTACACAATACGCTGAGCGGAATTCTCAGCCCTTAATTAAAATTATGTGTTAATCACAGTGTGAAGTGAGACTCAGACTGCTGTATCTTAAGAGTTACACGTCTTGGTGTCACAATTAACAATGAGAGAACTGATGGAGGAAGCGAGGGAGAATTATTAATTATTCTTAAACCGTTCGCTACCAGGGGTCGTGGAATTTGTATTTGGAGAATTGAATCCAGAGACCTTTTCTTGTTGTTGTATCAGGATTTCAAATGTACCTCATTATCAAAGCAACAATTATTATAACACCAATGGCAAAGGAATTGTTATATATCATTTGTTAAAAATATATACATTTAAGGGAGACTAACACCTAAAAACAATTTTACTTCATATTTAGCCACGGTGCTTTGGGTCTAAAGTCTATCTTTAGACTATAAAAGAGCCCTTATTTTGCAGAAATTACCCCAATATTGAAGTTTACCGGTAGTTGGCCATTTTGTGTTGCTATATAGGAGTTGTGAGTCTTCTGCGTCCCTATAAATTACTACAGATGTTTTGTTTGCTTGCTAATAGTCCCCAAAGTGACTTTATTTCACAGTATGCACTTGAAGATAAGGTAGATCTGAGGCAAGGGCAAGGAATCTCTGATCAGAGAAAGAAAATGCAATTGTACGTGTAATATTTCTTTAAGAAAATCTATGCAAGTGGCTAGTGTATGCGTAAAGTAAGTTAAAGGGCTGTGAACATCTAGCCCCACATTTGTTAGTTCAAGAAATGCTTGTTTATAACCCCCATAATAAAGTATTATGTATCAAAAATAGTTTTATTACAAATGTTCACCTCCCTTCAGGGATTCACATTGTCCAAGTGGGAGCCATGTTGATAGGAGTCACTTTCATCTGGTAGGTGTGTTAATTATCCATTGTGTAGATAAATAATCACCAGTGACATCTTAAGATGTGATCCACTTGCACTCAACACAGAGTTACGAGGTGAGAAGACACAATCTCTGCATATTTAACACACTTCACAGATGAAAGCAACACCTATTAACATGGCTCCAATATAACAATGTGAGGGATGTGAATGAAGAACACTCCATCACCTCAAGCAGATACAGATGCATTTTAAATTATTTTATTACAGATGGATTTCTAAACTTATATTTCATGATGTAATTGCTCACAATCTGTGCCCTGCTAGGGCAATGTCAGAGACGTTGATGGAGGGCTGTAGGGGAATGCTAAAAGGAACAGTGTTCTTGTTAGGTAGAGAGCAATTACATTATGAAATAAAGGTATATAGCCATCTGTAACAAAATAAATTAAAATGCATCTTATCTGCTTGAGGTAACTGAGTGTTATCCATTCACATGTCTCACATTGTTATATTGGTGCCATGTTGATAGGTGTTGCTTTCATCTGGTAAGTGTGTTAATTATCCAGAAGTTGCGTTTTCTCACCCCGTAACTCTGAGTTGAGTGCGATCACATCTCAAGATATCACTGGTGATATCAGTTTTTTTTTAATTATTTTTCTATACAATGGATAATTAACACACTTACCAGATGAAAAGAAACACCTATCAACATGGCTCCCATATAACAATATGAGACATGTGAAAGGAGAACGCTCCATCACCTCAAGCAGATAAGATGCATTTTAAGTTATTTGATTACATATGGCTTTATAAAACCTAGATTTCATGATGTAATTGCTCACAGTCCCTTTAACTAGCAGGAACACTGTTCCTTTAAGCATTTCCCTACAGCCCTCCATCAACATCTCTGACATTTCCCTAGCAGGACACAGACACCTCTCTCCACCCATCTGCCAGCAGAGCGCAGCCACATGTGACAGTGCATCTTATGAATGATTAATCTCGCGCTGCACGATCCCGCTATTGATCACCGGAGGATGCAAATGTCACTCACTCCCCTTGACTCTGGGGTCAGAGGGCAAAGAGTGCTTTAATCTCATTTCTGTCTGAGTATTATTTAATCTCCATATTTTCTGATAATATTAGTCAATTGTCCTATAGAATCAAGGGATAAAGACATGTCAGGCAAACAGAAAATCTATAGTTCTATATTTAAAGAAATGAAAGAAATACACCCAATAATGGTCAAAATGTTTTTAGAAACTAAATACAGCTTTCATTATTTTACCTATTATAAGCAATTATACTGCAGTGGAATCTACCATTTGTATTTCTGTGATGACACCTTGAATGCAGAGGAAGCTTTCCTCTGCTACAACGGAAATGTGGCAGCTCAAAATGCCATTGATTTCAATATGGCTAATGGAAATCTCATTATCTTACATGCACACATCCTGCTGAGAAAGTAGCTGAAACAATCAGCTCCAAAAAGCCAAAGAAAAAAAGCACAGTAAAACTTAATTACATATAAGGCAAAATTAACTAAATTAATTTACTTTACAAAATATCTTCTCTGTGTCCCAAACTTTTGGACATTTCTCTTTTATTTATCAAGAAATATAATTGTAATCCCTGTTACACCTTTGTACATAATTCTGTAATTTATCTGAATGTAAATTAAATGATTAAACCATGGACACAATATGTAATTATCTTAATCTGCTTCTGACTTGGAAGAACAGTCACGCTGCGCTAATTAAACGAACGGCTCAAGTGATGCAAGATATTAAAAACATATATTTTTTTCAATTACAAATCCTTGACTCAGGTAGGAATTTACTACAATAGGTCATTCAAAATATTAATATTGTCCATGAACAAATAACGTATTTAACAAAACATATTGTTATTACATTAAGTATTTCATAAAACAATAAAGCTCATTAGGGAACATACCCTCCTGATAAAGGAGAAAGAATCAGCCCGTAAAATAAAATAGAACACCACAGTAAATAATAATTCTATACAAAAGTTAAAAAAGTAAATGTGTTGTTTCTTGCTATAAAGTTTATTTAAAAAAAATTAAATGTAAAGGATCTCTGTAATGCCATGTTTAGATTATGGCCCTTCTCAAGACGTATACCTGAAAACAGGTAAAATGTCTTCAGAAAATATTTATTTAATAAAAATATTTATTATTTACTATATCCAATCTGTTACAGTGTGACCTTTAAATTACCACGAAAATCACTATACGGGCTCCGCACCATCAGTTAGAGCGTAGAACATCACATGGAAAAGTCGTTTCTTAAGTTGAGGAAGAATTGACTTGGATATTGTCATTTTAGTTCAGCCCTTGAAGCCGTCCCACAAGACCCTTAGGTCACACTGAGCCACTGTCTGATTCAAAGGCTCTATACCTGATTCTAATTCATATTCATGAGATCCTGCGCAGTACAGAGCTCATAACTTATCAGGCAGAGACAAAACACTGACATTCCCTGACTTCAACTGATTCTAACTTCATAAATTCAGCATCAATTTTAAAAAAGAAAACACTTTTTTCACACATATTTGTATATGGAGAATGGATTTAGAGACCCCTTTTCTTTTTGCTTGATCAGGTTTTCTACAGAGTGACTTAAATAGCCTTCCTTGAACCCTTTAATTGCCAGTGATAGGGTTAAATAGTAAAATATAATTGATGTGGCACCCTAATGTTAGCACCCAGACTCTACTCATGTCCTCTCATGCCCTCCTGTTCCTACACGTCCTCACCAAAGCTCCACTGCCCCTTGGCATTCCATTACACAGCCATCCACACACAGCTCTGCCAGTGCCCCCCCAGCGTGCCACCCCTCTACTGGAAGTAATTCATGTAATGAGAACATTTCTCTCAGCATGTGCCCACTGCCCGCTAGGTGTCTGCTAAACGCAGCTTCCGCAATCCCCTCTGAGGTCTGATGGAGGGCTGGGAATCTCACTGCCAGATCCCAACGTGTTTGTAATAAGGAGCAGATTGTGTTCTGTAACAGCTTGTACCCCCGAGGACATGGCGTGACGGTACCAGGCTATGGACACACGCTCTGACACGGGAACATACACAATATGCACCACTACATGGGTCCTACCAGGGTCTAATGAGGAGAAACAGAACCCCAGGGGGAGGCTGCCATGTACAGAGTAATGAGCTAACAGTAGTGCAGGATATAAAGTGATTTATACAGGGGCCACAGTGGTGGTCAAATAATAAGGTTAAAAATTTTTGTTTATTCACTAACTGAATAGCAACAAAATTAGTATTTGAACAACAGCCCTGCTTTGCATTGTTCAAATCCCAGAGAGGCGAGAGAGCAGAAACATGAATATTCTGCCATAAGAAATGGAAGAAAATGGAAGGAAATGGAAGCAGTCTGGGACACACACCCCGGCAACCTGATTGGCTGCAGTAATGCCACAGCATGTGGGTGGAGTTGCACACAGATAAACACAGGTTTTATTTTGTTTGATTTCTCAGTGAAAAATGCACGTGTTGCAAAAAATATTTACACATGGAGATCTTTACTGTGATGTGGTCCAGGCTGTGCTAAATTAAGTGGCCCTTTAACAAGGGAGATTGCTTCTCTCCACCTCCTGGGTGAAAAAGGATCTGCCTAGGAGGCTTTCCTAAAATTTTCTTGACTACAATAGGGACGCAGGCAGATAATGACTGTTATCAGAGCAACTGATAACCACTCCTATCACATCAGTCCCCTAGACAGATCCTCTCCCACCCCCCCGGGCACAAAATAGGTGGTGGAGAGAAGGAGAAGCAGAAGCGCATACAAATCTGAATTATGTCCCATGTCCCTTTAAACTTATCCAAGGCATGCTTGCATTTCTTTACTGTGTTTGTCTCTATAGTAAATCACCACTGAGATATTAAGCATTGAGGTTGCAGCTCCTTTATGCTACTGCCCATCTCAATATGCTAATTTCACAGCTTGATAAGGATTGAGAGGGGATCTAACTGCATGATAACTTTTGGGGGGTTGCTTTTGCCACTACAAAGAGAGACAAGCAGGGTATATGTCTAGTTAGGACATAAAATCCATTAGTTTTTGTCAGTCACTCATTTGCATAAGAATACATCAGAAGCTGCTTATCACACGTCGATCTCCTCAAGACAATATGGATGATTCTGTAGTAGTAGAATTGTGCGGAAACGATCTGCTTAAAAACATGTTACATATTCTAAGTGTAGTTCTACACAATAACACATTTTAAAATATGACCTCAGCAGCCATTTAAAAAGTAAAACAACCTCATGGTTATTACTAACAGTGAAGGGGGGGGGGGGGGGGGGGGGGGGGGGGGGGGGGGGGGGATACAAAGGATTAGAGAAGAGAGGGGCAAATACCAAGAGATGGGAAGACAGGTGGAGAAAAGGGTGGGAAGAAAGGGAGAAGGAAGGAGAGGTGGTGGTTATGTGAGAGGCAGACAGAATGGGAGACGAGAGAGATGAGCAAAGAGAGAGTGAGAATCAACAGAGAAAGAAGAGAGAGGTGGGAAAAGATGGCTAAAGGAGGGGTAGAGTGAGACAGTCAAAGAGAGGGGGAGAGTGAGGTAGTCAAAGAGAGGGGAAGAGTGAGGCAAAGCGAGGGGAGAGTGAGGCAGTCAAAGAGAGGGGGAGAGTGAGGCGGTTAAAGATAGGGGGAGAGTGAGACAGTCAAAGAGAGGGGAGAGTGAGGCGGTTAAAGATAGGGGGAGAGTGAGACAGTCAAAGAGAGGGGAGAGTGAGACAGTCAAAGAGAGGGGGAGAGTGAGGCAAAGAGAGGGGGAGAGTGAGACAAAGAGGGGGGGGGGGCGTGAGGCAGTCAAAGAGAGGGGGAGAGTGAGGCAGTCAAAGAGAGGGGGAGAGTGAGGCGGTTAAAGATAGGGGGAGAGTGAGACAGTCAAAGAGAGGGGGAGAGTGAGGCAGTCAAAGATAGGGGGAGAGTGAGACAGTCAAAGAGAGGGGGAGAGTGAGGCAAAGAGAGGGGGAGAGTGAGACAAAGAGGGGGGGAGCGTGAGGCAGTCAAAGAGAGGGGGAGAGTGAGGCAGTCAAAGAGAGGGGGAGAGTGAGGCAGTCAAAGAGAGGGGAGAGTGAGGCAGTCAAAGAGAGGGGGGAGAGTGAGGCAGTCAAAGAGAGGGGGAGAGTGAGGCAAAGAGAGGGGGAGAGTGAGACAGTCAAAGAGAGGGGAGAGTGAGACAGTCAAAGAGAGGGGAGAGTGAGGCAGTCAAAGAGAGGGGAGAGTGAGGCAGTCAAAGAGAGGGGGAGAGTGAGGCAGTCAAAGATAGGGGGAGAGTGAGACAAAGAGTGGGGAGAGTGAGGCAGTCAAAGAGAGGGGGAGAGTGAGGCAGTCAAAGAGAGGGGGAGAGTGAGGCAGTCAGAGATAGGGGGAGAGTGAGACAGTCAAAGAGAGGGGGAGAGTGAGGCAGTCAAAGATAGGGGGGAGAGTGAGACAAAGAGTGGGGAGAGTGAGACAGTCAAAGAGAGGGGAGAGTGAGACAGTCAAAGAGAGGGGAGAGTGAGGCAGTCAAAGAGAGGGGAGAGTGAGGCAGTCAAAGAGAGGGGGAGAGTGAGGCAGTCAAAGAGAGGGGGAGAGTGAGGCAGTCAAAGAGAGGGGGAGAGTGAGGCAAAGAGAGGGGGAGAGTGAGACAGTCAAAGAGAGGGGAGAGTGAGACAGTCAAAGAGAGGGGAGAGTGAGGCAGTCAAAGAGAGGGGAGAGTGAGGCAGTCAAAGAGAGGGGGAGAGTGAGGCAGTCAAAGATAGGGGGAGAGTGAGACAAAGAGTGGGGAGAGTGAGGCAGTCAAAGAGAGGGGGAGAGTGAGGCAGTCAAAGAGAGGGGGAGAGTGAGGCAGTCAAAGAGAGGGGGAGAGTGAGGCAGTCAGAGATAGGGGGGAGAGTGAGACAGTCAAAGAGAGGGGGAGAGTGAGGCAGTCAAAGATAGGGGGAGAGTGAGACAAAGAGTGGGGAGAGTGAGACAGTCAAAGAGAGGGGAGAGTGAGACAGTCAAAGAGAGGGGAGAGTGAGGCAGTCAAAGAGAGGGGGAGAGTGAGGCAGTCAAAGAGAGGGGGAGAGTGAGGCAGTCAAAGAGAGGGGAGAGTGAGGCAGTCAAAGAGAGGGGGAGAGTGAGGCAGTGCGCATGCGCGACTAAAGGGGAGGGAGATGGGAGAAAGGAGACACAGGGCAGGGAGAGGGGGGGAAAGGAGACACAGGGGAGGGAGAGGAGGGGAAGGAGACACAGGGGAGGGAGATGGGGTGAAGAGACACAGGGGAGGGAAGGGGGAAGAGACACAGGGAAGGGAGAGGGGGGAGGAGACACAGGGGAGGGAGGAGGGGAAAGAGACACAGGGGAGGGAGGGGAGAAGATACACAGGGGAGGGAGGGGGGAAGAGACACAGGGGAGGGAGGAAGGGAGACACAGGGGAGGGAGGGAAAGAGAGGGGGGAGAGACAAAGGGGAGGAAGAGGGGGAACAGGCACAGGGGAGAGAGAGGGGAGGAAGAGACACAGGGGAGGGAAGGGGGAAGAGACACAGGGAAGGGAGAGGGGGGAGGAGACACATGGGAGGGAGAGGGTGGGAAAGAAGACACAGGGGAGGGAGAGGAGGGGAAGGAGACACAGGGGAGGGAGATGGTGGGAGTAGACACAGGGGAGGGAGATGGGGGAAGAGACACAGGGAAGGGGGAGGGGGAGGAGACACAGGGGAGGGAGTGGGAAAGAGACACAGGGGAGGGGGGAGACACAGGGGAGGGAGAGGGAGGGAAAGAGAGGGGGGAGAGACAAACGGGAGGGAGAGGGGGAACAGGCATAGGGGAGAGAGAGGGGAGGAAGAGACACGGGAGAGGAGGGAAAGAGAGACATGGGAGGGAGGGGGAAGAGACACAGGGGAGGGAGGGGGGAATAGACACAGGGGAGGGAGGAAAGAGACAAAGGAGAGGAGGGAACAGACACAGGGTAGGGAGAGGGGAGAAAGAGACGGATGGGGGGAACAGAAAAATAAAATATTATCCCATCATTTGTGACGGGCAAGTGACTAATAATAATAATAATGTATAACCACGTGAGCAAGCAGCACACAGGTGGAGAGCGCACCCGCAGCAGGTACATACTGTGGTTATATTTAGACGCGTGCCTCTAGGGCGAGATATTTCAAGGCGTACAGGAAGCTCATAACAGACTGTGCCCGCGGGCGATCTCAGGAGGCTGTCACTGAGCACTCGCTGACTAACTGGCAAACTAATCAGTGCCGGAGGAGAGCGCCGAGCCCTGAACCTGGTGCTGTGTATCCTTACAGGGCACATCCTCTCGCCCCATATGTGCCCTGCGGCCGCCAAACCACCAGGGTCAGCGTTTCACTCTAATTTTATACTATTTGAAAAGTTCATGAACAAAATGCAGGATGTGGTATTTCCGTGTTTTATTTTTTGCTATAATTGAATTTTACATGTTAGGATATATCAAAATGGCAAATTATTTCCCTTAAAGGGACACTGGAATAGTGTGAGCAATGCAGCAGATATGGAGAATGAAACAGGCAGAGACACTGAAGTGCCCTAGAGGCCAATAAATATACAATAGAAAATGGAGTAAAAATTAAAATGGAGTACTGTGGGGGCAAGTTCGACTTGCAGACAATTTTGTTCTTGTTTTGTCACTCAGTCGTGTTCAGCTCTCCGTGACCTCATGGATTGTAACACACCAGGCACCTTTTTATGTCCATGGCCATATTGTTGGACTTGGTATTCATGGCAGAGACACTGGAGTGGGTTGCCAGTTCCTTCTCCAGTGGGCCACAGCATACAGTTCCTGGTATTCCAAGGTGGTCTCCCATCCAAGTACTAACCAGGCACAACCCTACTTAGGTTAACAGTGTGACCTCTGGGTTCTCTGACTAGAATTAAACCCAGGTTGCAGCGGTGAAAGCACCAAATCCTAACCACTGGACCACCAGGGAACCTAGGACTGATGGATTCAGATACAATCTATATTCAGTTCTGGCTATGCAAATTGTCAGTTGAAACCAAAACTAAATAGCACAGTAAACCCAGACATGACACAAGCAGTGTCGGACAAATCTAAGATTTTCTTTAAAACTGATTTATGCTCATGGGTTACACCGCTGCCATTGTTAGTTTGTCACAAACATGAGAATTGTTTTCTCCTCCACACTTGTAACATTATACAGAGTGACAGGGAGCCTTGGGAATCTATTGTACATACACAAATGTATTTTTATTGCCATCATTTTGAACGTAAAACTGGCTATGCAAACACAGATAATGGGCTTGTTGGTATATTAGATCAAGTTTGTTTCAGTTCACAAGTAAGGGGGATACATGCACTGGTTGTGTGTTGCTTTGCACTGCACATCGCAAAATCATAATATATGTCTAAGGGTTCCCTGGTGGCCCAGTGGTTAGGATTTGGTGCTTTCACTGCTGAGACCTGCTTTCGATTCCAGTCAGGGAACCAAGAGGTCGCACCACCCTGAAGCCGAGCAGAGTTGGGCCTGGTCAGTACTTGGATGGGAGACCACCTTGGAATACCAGGAACTGTATGCTGTGGCCCACTGGAGAAGGAACTGGCAACCCACTCCAGTATCTCTGCCATGAAAACCAAGCGGATCAGCATGACCATGGACATAGAGATGTGTATGGTGTGTTACGGTCCATGAGGTCATGGAGAGTCAGAAACAACTAAAAAAAGTCAGACTAAAGGCAACGAAAAGCTCATAAAGTTAGTTTTTAATTATATAAAAAACGACGCCACTGCTGGACTGTGGAGGAATCCATGATACCTTGGTGGTGAGTGTGTGTAATGGGGCATTTACATTTCTGCAGAGCAGGGCTTGCATTTATTGTTGCAAGCTGCCTGCTTCTGAACTTGTGAGAGATGTCAAATTTAACAAGATCCAACTATATAACAAATCCAGTCACCTCTCTCTCTTCCCTTTCCCCCCATCCGTCCCTCCACCAATAGATACAAAAGACACTTCAACAATTAACAAGTGACTAAGACAGACAAGATGGAATATTCTATACAAAAAAATGTGATTTTCTCTAAAAAGATTTTTATGGTCATGATTTAGACAGCTGCTGTTAGTTTAGTACATGCTTCCCAATGCTTAAAGGGCCATTGCAGTTCAAGAAAAAATGCACTTGGTTGTCTACTATGTACCAAACTATCAACATTAGTCATGGACATAAAGCATTTTTGGTGAAAATATGAATATTTCAAGACTCTGTTTATGAGTACAGGAATCCATTTTGTGTTTGTTACATCACATGCTCAGAGCTGAATCATGAGTGTGTGTTTTGGATATCAGTGAAGAGAAGGCTGAGGAAGGGGTGAATAGAGAGCCATTGAAAGATAATGGGATAAGACTGAAATAGACACAACCGCCCCTTCCCCTCACTGTCCCAGAAGCAGACACCTTGCATTATTCACTGCAACAACAGCAATCCATAAATGTAAATGCCCCTCTCACCCACAGGACTTCCACCAATGTGTCATGGATCCCTCCATGGCCTACAGAGACATTACATTTTTTTCTAATTAAGAACGTTCTGTATGACTTTTTCCTGCTTTTTTCAGACATATTCTTTTTCATGGTGCGGTGATGATTTAATATAAACGTCAGGATTACAGAGCCCCATTATATATCCAAGTAGCAGCGTCCTACTATATATACAGCTCACACACGCACCCCATGTGGCACTGTGCATAAAGCTTTATTTAATTGCTCTGTAAACCTACAAATCTGCATCCCACACATGGCCTTGTTTGTAGATGGCAGAATATGAGGGGGATCCAGATGTTAGATGGTGGCTCAATATAATCATGTGGAGCCTGGATTACGAAGGAGCCGGCAGTAACATGCACCATCTTAAGGGGCTACAGCATAGAAACCCCACATTATCTATCATGGATGTAAAATATAATTATTTAGATATCGATGCGAGACCTCATGAATCGCAATGCACCATGCTAATTAATGGCAGAGAGTGGTTGCCAGTTCCTTCTCCAGTGGGCCAAAGCATACAGCTCCTGGTATTTCTAGGTGGTCTCGCATCCAAGTGTATCCTATTTACTAGCTGTCCCATGAGTATTAACAGAGAGCCGAGCTGTTCGGTGAAGATATTGATTGATAGCAGTTTTTCCCTGCACTCAGAACTGCACTGACCGATTAACCCATAACTGACCTGTTTAGGTGATTCCAGCATTCCATGCTCTGCACAAATGGATTTGTTAAGGGTTATTTTTTTCCTTTTCTTTTGCTCTCAACACAGAGCTGTAGCTTTGCGTCTGTAGTGGGCAGTCAGTGACACAAGTAAACACAGACTTTATTTGATTTGATTTCTCAGTGAAAAATTCATGTATTTCAAAAAGTATTTCAACATGATGTTAGCAGATCTTTCCTTTGAAGTGGTCCAAATTGTGCTGAATTCAGTGGCGCTTTATGTCTAAAATGCTAAAGTTCAAATGTAAATGTTAAAAATTAAGTATATTTTGACTTTGAATACTGATGTTTTTCTTAATTAGTTATTAGATAAATAAATTAAATATCATACTAGGAGCACTACAGTGATCCTTTAGGTTTAAATGTAATCATTTCCCAGGTCAGAGGAGATCCAATGAAATAGGACTGGCCGTACCCCATGTCTGTGTTCATGTTGCTTCACACAGACCACAGTGACAGGAATATAAATGTCAGTCTTGTTATTAGAGGCGCGGTGCTATTAAATGCAGTCAGCGCATATAATCAGGTCCATTTGTATTCTGATAATACAGGCGTTATAATGAGCCCCACATCCTCACCAGCCTCTGCTTTATGCTCTGATGGGTCTGTGTCTTCAAGTTTGTATAATTATTATGCGTGTAAGGAGTGTGTGAGGAGTGTGTGAGCTGACAGTACCACGGTAATAGTGTGTGAGGAGTGAGGAGTGTGTGAGCGGACAGTACCATGGTAATAGTGTGTGAGGAGTGTGTGAGCTGACAGTACCACGGTAATAGTGTGTGAGGAGTGAGGAGTGTGTGAGCTGACAGTACCACGGTAATAGTGTGTGAGGTGTGAGGAGTGTGTGAGCTGACAGTACCACGGTAATAGTGTGTGAGGAGTGAGGAGTGTGTGAGCTGACAGTACCACGGTAATAGTGTGTGAGGAGTGTGTGAGGAGTGTGTGAGCTGACAGTACCACGGTAATAGTGTGTGAGGAGTGTGTGAGGAGTGTGTGAGCTGACAGTACCACGGTAATAGTGTGTGAGGAGTGAGGAGTGTGTGAGCTGACAGTACCACGGTAATAGTGTGTGAGGAGTGAGGAGTGTGTGAGCTGACAGTACCACGGTAATAGTGTGTGAGGAGTGAGGAGTGTGTGAGCTGACAGTACCACGGTAATAGTGTGTGAGGAGTGTGTGAGCTGACAGTACCACAGTAATAGTGTGTGAGGAGTGTGTGAGCTGACAGTACCACAGTAATAGTGTGTGAGGAGTGCGTGAGCTGACAGTACCACGGTAATAGTGTGTGAGGAGTGAGGAGTGTGTGAGCTGACAGTACCACAGTAATAGTGTGTGAGGAGTGAGGAGTGTGTGAGCTGACAGTACCACGGTAATAGTGTGTGAGGAGTGAGGAGTGTGTGAGCTGACAGTACCACAGTAATATTGTGTGAGGAGTGAGGAGTGTGTGAGCTGACAGTACCACAGTAATAGTGTGTGAGGAGTGAGGAGTGTGTGAGCTGACAGTACCACGGTAATAGTGTGTGAGGAGTGAGGAGTGTGTGAGCTGACAGTACCACGGTAATAGTGTGTGAGGAGTGAGGAGTGTGTGAGCTGACAGTACCATGGTAATAGTGTGTGAGGAGTGAGGAGTGTGTGAGCTGACAGTACCACGGTAATAGTGTGTGAGGAGTGTGTGAGCTGACAGTACAACAGTAATAGTGTGTGAGGAGTGTGTGAGCTGACAGTACCACGGTAATAGTGTGTGAGGAGTGCGTGAGCTGACAGCATCTAAGCCTTTTCAAGATCTTTCAATCCCGTAAATGGTACAATCACAAATCGCTATTCAATTGCTACAATTCCTCAGGCACGCAAATGTTCTCACACCCGTAAACAGCGTATGTAGAAGAAAATCCTACGAGTGCTAGAGAGGACCCGCAAGGGGGTTAAACGTAGCACTGTAAATGCAAAAAAAATAATAATACTGCACTGTAAATAACGGGGAAAGTGATGAAAAACGTTAGAATTAATTGCACAACAATCTCAAGACCGCAAATCTGCAATAAAAAATATAATTTTTTACGTTTCATTTCCGTGTTATATCAATCTCGGTAATCAAGGAGTTAATACATATCAGGCCACCCACATGGACTAGAACAGTGTCCTCATTTATTTTTATTATTTTGTGAATCCAATCGCATATGGGACCGCTAAACGCTAATTGATTGACATTTAACCTCCATGTTTTAATGATATCATGATGGCGGTCTCATTTACTATTGGCTGTTTCTAAATCGGTAGTTACGGCCTTGCTTAATTGATCATGGTCATGCTCGGAAATGCTACTTATGATTGCATGGTCTACAGTTTAAGCTCTCGGCCAGGTAGCTGCGGGCTTGATCATTTGAATCGCTCCGTAATTGTACATTTCAATTGAATAGGGCCCTTGGTGTCTTGCATTGGTTTACCTTGGTGAGGACACAAGCTTATGCCTGGCCATGAAAGGCTGCCTCCGAGGAGTGGAGCCAATCAGCTCATCTGGGGGTTTAGAAGTTCACGCTCGATACTATGTTGTTTTTTTTTAGAACACTGCTTTTCTAAATCATTGAATAGGAATGTAATTAAAAATAAATGCCTGATTAAAACCTAAATACCTAATTAAAAAAATCTATCTCCTGGCCCAGTATTTCAGCAGACATTTTTTTGTGTGAGGAAGGAATTGTCACAATATATATATATATATATATATATATATATATATATATATATATATATATATCCAAGGTGCACAAAAATGTCTAACAATAAGGGGCCAGGGATATTTTATAGGAGCCCACAGGCTGATTGTAGGAACCAGGAAGGAATGATATATTATACTTTGCAAAACATAATTGGCTCCCAGAAAACATCCATGATATATAGACATGCACAGTTGGTTATATCATGTCTATACTATAAAAGCTGAATTATGATGGTCATTTCCTACGTGCTAGTGTTTGTGCACTGTCCTCCAAATTGATAACCCATGAACCCAATGAGATTGCTGATCATCTACCTCCCCCACCCAGTGTGCACACTATCAGTCAGGGTCTCAGCTCACTCATGTATTGATCCCACCACGATGAGGGAGATAGACAATCTCACGTGTCATTACACAAGTTAGATTGTTCCAGGACAATTGCTGAATGACTCCATCACACGCCCATGGCTGAGTGACACAGTCTTTAGTGGCCATGTCCCCCCACAGCATCACCTGCTGTGGTTCTTTACAAACTAAATATACCATGAAGTACTTCATAAGATTGCATATGCTGGACAGCCACAAACACCTGCACGGCTCCATTGAGAGCTCAGGAAGTCATTAATCAAAAGGATTTAGTGTCACCAAGGACCCTACAGCCTCAAAGGGTCACATGCACCTTGTTAAATAATCACTTACAATGAGATTGAGAGATATTCCGGACAAATAAACTTTACTGTAAATAAAAAAATTACAAATTTAAAACGTAATATTTGCATTTAAGATAACAAATGTTATGCCTTGCAAAATATTGTTGTTTTGCATGATGTATTTGTGCCATGCAATTATCTTTATTAAATGAATATATTTGAAGATGGCTATCAGATCACCCCCAATCATATCTCTCCTATAAGTCAGTGACAGGCCATCTGTTTCACTTGAATGGTCGCACTTATGGCTCTGGGTCCGTAAAAGGGCCACACAATGTTTTATTAGCTTTTGGTTTTATGAGAAGCAAATTTGGTAAAATTGGTGGACTAACTTGTAATAGAGTTATAGAGCATTAATAGAAATGTACAAGAAAGAGTGATCTGGTAGTTGTGAAGATATAAAGTGGACTCTGTATTGTTATAGATGGACATAATCTCCCACTCTAGCTAGGGGCCGTATGGGGAGTGTCTGAGGGATGCTTGTGGCCCCCAGATGCCTGTTGCCCAATACTGTTCTAGGCTATTCATATTAAGTTCATGAATTCTACTAATCTCTGACCAGCTTCATTTTGGACTTCAAGGCCAAGTTTGCCAGTTTTTCCAGGTGTCTTTTGGTTCCCTACTTTAGCATTCTAATCTCCTTTGATGATAGTAACATATTTTCTTGTTGTTATATCTATGGCGTGTTGAACATCTTCGTAGAACTGGAAAACTTTGGCTTCTTCAGCATCCGTGGTTGGGGCCTAGTCTTGGATCACTGTGATGTTAAATGGCTTGCCTTGAATTTGAATTGAAATCGAACACTGCTTTGGCGAACCTCTGATTTACTATGAGGGTAAACCATTTCTTCTGCGGGATTCTTGACCACAGTAGAAGATCTGGTGGTTGTCGGCTGTGAAACTTCCCATTCCAGTCCATTTAAGTTCACCAATTCCCAGAATATCAATGTTTAGCCGTGTCATCTCATGTTTGACCACTTCCAGTTTGCCTTGGTTCATAGTTCTAAGGTTCCAGGTTCCTATGTTGAATTGTTCTTTGCAGCAGAAGACTTTCCTTTCCGGTCCAGAAACATCCACAGCTGGGTGTCCCTGCGGCTTTGGCCCAGCCACTTCATTAGATCTGGTGCTACCTGTACTTGACCTCTGCTCTTCTTCAGTAATGTGGTAAGCACCTTCTGACCTGAGGGGATCATCTTCTGGTGCCTAATCATTAGATCTCTGGTTGTGCCTGTCCATAAAGTTATCTCAGCAATGTTACTGGAGTGGGTTGCAGTTTCCTTCTCCGTTGGGCCAAGATTTGTCTGACCTCTCTGCCATGACCTGTCCATCTTGGGTGACCCTACATTGTATAGCTCACAGCCTTTACAGCCCACTAATATTATCCCTAATAAATGATATTAAACAAAACAGAAACAAATACTGATCATTGAGGCACTACACTAGTAATCACCCCTTTATTTGATTTTATTCTGTCAACTAATATCATATCCACTTGCTTACTTTTGAATGGAGTTCAAGAATCAGGTTACTGTGTGGAACAGTGTCAAATGCCAAACTGTTCACTGGAAGGTTTGATCATGAGGCTAAAGCTCAAATATTTAGACCATATCATGAGAAGACAGGATTCCTTAGAGAAGACTGATGCTGGGAAAGAATGAAGACACATGAAGAAAGGGAAGGCAGAGGCGGATCATTGAAGAAATGAGCATGAGATGTTGGAGCTCTTAGGGCCATGGCTGTCAGATGTGCACGTTGTGCTGCAGTCAACAGGGTCACGGAGAGTCAGACGCAATTGAACGACTAAACAACATTATTGAATGTTCTTTTAAATCACTTCGACCCAATTTAACATGGATCCCTTATGAAATCAATAGCAGTTTGAGAAAATTCTTCTTATTCTATGAGGCATAAACAAACTCAAAATAATATCTGTTTTTGCCATGTGAAGCATGTGAAATACTAGTGCATAAATTACCAGAGACTGAAAGGTCTAAAACGCTTCTGCAATTTATTTAATTTATATAACTAAAAGGACATTCATTTAATGTATGTCTACAGAGATGATGCGAATACCACACTGCACAATTTATGTCGCATTAAGATGTTTGGATGGTGTAAGTGCTGTGTCACAGCAGCTCGGGAAACACTTTATTTGCTTCGTGCCTCTCGTCTCCTGTTCTTCAGCAGACCTCTTTCGTAAATTTGAAGGAATTAGCGAGTAAATATTTCAAAGCCTTGCAGATGTGAATTTTCTGCATTACGTAAGTCTTGTAGGATCTGAAACTATGGATACGCGAGAGTGTTTTCGATAACATGACTGTTGATCATCAACGCAGCTTAGAAGTAAAAAAAAAATACTAGTCTTTGAAGGTGCATTCAGCCATATTTTTTATTCTATATTAATTTTCTAACTACTATTGCTTAGTTAAGATTTTTCTTCTCAAATGAACTATTATATATAATTTACACTCCACTTAGTTAACAAGCCAGCAAACTAGCAGCCTGTCATCACCTGGAATGGCATCCTTTCTCCCTGTATGCTCTCCTGCATGCTGCCTCCTTTTCCCTGTATGCTCTCCTGCATGCTGCCTCCTTTCTCCATGGACACTCTCCTTCATGCTGCTTCCTTTCTCCTTGTACGCTCTTCTGCACACTGCCTCCTTCCTGTATGCTCTCCTGCATGCTGCCTCCTTTCTTTATGTACACTCTCCTGCATGCTGCCTCCTTTTCCCTGTATGCTCTCCTGCATGCTGCTTCCTTTCTCCCTGTACACTCTTCTGCATGCTGCCTCCTTTTCCCTGTATGCTCTCCTGCATGCTGCCTCCTTTCTCCAAGTACACTCTCCTTCATGCTGCTTCCTTTCTCCCTGTACACTCTTCTGCTCACTGCCTCCTTCCTGTATGTTCTCCTGCAGCCTGCCTCCTTTCTCCATGTACACTCTCCTTCATGCTGCTTCCTTTCTCCCTGTACTCTCTCTTGCATGCTTCCTCCTTTCTCCCTGTATACTCTCCTGCACACTTCCTCCTTTCTCTCTGTATACTGTCCTGCAGGTTGCCTCCTTTCTCCCTGTATGCTCTCCTGCACGCTTCCTCCTTTCTACCTGTATGCTCTCCTGCATGCTGCCTCCTTTCTCCCTGCATGCTGCTTCCTTTCTCCCTGCATGCTGCCTTCTTCCCCCCTGTATGCTGCCTTCTTTCCCCCCATATGCTCTACTGCACGCTGCCTCCTTTCTCCCTGTACGCTCTTCTGCACCCTGCCTCCTTACTGTTAGCTCTCCTGCCAGTTGCCTCCTTTCTCCCTTTACATTCTCCTGCACGCTTCCTCCTTTCTCCCTGTATGCTCTCCTGCAGGTTGCCTCCTTTGTCCCTGTACACTCTTCTGCATGCTGCCTCCTTTCTCCCTGTACGCTCTCCTGCACGCTGCCTCCTTCCTGTACGCTCTTCTGCACGCTGCCTCTCTCCTGTATGCTCTCATGCAGGCTGCCTCCTTTCACCCTGTACACTCTCCTACAGACTGCCTCCTTTCTCCCTGTACACTCTCCTGCATGCTGCCTCCTTTCTCCCTGTATGCTGCCTCCTTTCTCCCTCTATGCTCCCCTGCACGCTGCCTCCTTTCTCCCTGTACGCTCTTCTCTAAGGCAGGAGAATTAGGGCAATGTGGACCCCTCGTCTCTACATTTCTTGACATTATGTCACGACCCAGAGGGCTAATGTGTTACTGTGACAGTCAATAGACAGCAGAACTCATAGTTTTCTTATCTTCATCCTTACAGTTTATATCTATTCTGTTATTTCCCTGTGAATTCAAATTATTAAAAGACAGGGCATATTAATTTGAACCACATACCTCATGAACTGCAAGCATATGGCCTACTACTGGGCTATCTTACCACATTTGACCTAGTCTAAAACACTATACAGTCCCAATGCCGAGTTCCGGTGCCTATGTTGGTGCGGCCTCATTACATATACAGCAGTTCATGGAGCAATTCAAACACTATGCAACCCCTTGCAAATCATGCACTGAACTCCACCAATATAGCAATATGCCCTTCTTCCAGGTGCCTTATAGCCTTATATGATAGTCAACATTTGTGCTCTTTACATTAGATAGTCATCAGTGATTAAAAATAAAACATATTATTATTGTTATAATGCACCTTTTAGAGATTCTCCCACAAAATATTTATTTGTGTAAAAAAACTTTTCTGGAACATTAATATTAAAATACAGTAAATTTCAGCCAGCATTAAAAATAAAACAGAAATGTTATATTCTGTCATTGCGATTTTTGGTGCATTTTCTCATAAAATCCCCCAGGCAGTGTAGGCTCCTGTCAGCTGCAGACCAGAGCAATTATCTGGTCTAAATAAAACGTGCCCTATTATACCAGCGTCTGGTCGGACATCTTTATCCCCGCAGTCTATCACTAACCGAGCCAAGAAATGCCATCTTACTGCCACAGTAACCATGAGGTCAGTGTCACAGTGGTGTTAACACTTCTGCTCCAGGACAATGTTCTATCTGCACGATCTGCACATACATCCAGTGTGCAAAAAAAGGCCACATAACAGTTACTGATACGTAAGCGTTTTATAGGGACTTAAATATAGTTATATTGATAAGCATTCCCTAATAATGCTAGCTTTTATTTCCAGCCAGATGGAGTCTGAAACAAGAGATCACTTATCTAGGGCTGCAGGTGAATGTAAAAAAAATATGATTTGAAATAAATGAAAAATATAAAAAATGGGCATCCTGCTGGGACATATGGACTCTAAAATTAGGAGGAAACTAAAAAAAAGATAAAGATAAAACTCTTGATCTGCATTATGGAGTGTCCACAAAATGATATACCCCACACCCTCTCTTTCCTACCCCTCCTCTCCCTATTTTTTTTCTCATATATTTTTATCTTTTTGTTTTTATGTAATATTAAGCCTTTATGGTTAATCAAAATCAATAAAAAAAGAAGATAAGGAAAGAAAAGGTTTACGATACATGGGGAAGTTTACTATACTAATATACTGTAGTAACGTGCAATGTATAATTTGATTTTGTGCACTTTCCTTGAATCTCAATACAAAATATTTAAATAGAAAACGTTACTTCTCTAGATTTGCAGGTGAATATGAATATATATTTACAAGAATCAAATCCCTAGTGCATCAGTTGTATCTATCTATCTATCTATCTACATACATACATACATGCATACAGTAGCGTAGCTAGGGGGTTGCGCCAGGGAGCGGACAGCCCCGGGTGGCACCTCCTTGTGGGCGGCAAAAATGCCCCCAGTTGCCACCCACCTAGAATCACTCCCTCCCCTCCCCTGGCTCCCTCCGCCTGGCTCCCTCCTCCGCCACAGCCCCTGCTCTCTGCTCTCGGGAGAGAAGGATCTGCCAGTGGAATAAGTCACCAGAGAGAGGGGGAGGAAGAGGGGAGAGAGAAAGAAGGAGAGAAAAAGAGGGAGAGAGAGAGAAAGAAGGGGGAGAAAGGGGAGAAACAGAGGGGGATAAAGAGAAAAAGGGAGAGTAGGAGAGGGAAGAGAATGAGAGAGACAGAAAGAGGAGGAGGAGAGAGAAAGAGAGGTCGTAGAGAGAAGAGAGTGAATGTGAAAGAGAGAGAGAATGAGGGTGAGAGAGAAAGAGGAGGGAGAGAGAGGGAGAAATGGGGAAGGGGAGAAAGAGAGGAGCTATAGAGAGAAAGCGGGAGACAAAGAGCGGAGAGAGAGAAGGAGAGAGAGAGACCGAAAGAGGAGGAGAGAGAAAGAGAGGGGTAGAGAAAAGAGAGTCGGTGCAAAAGAGAGAGAGACAGAAAGAGGGGGAGAGAGAAAGAGGGGGTAGAGAGAAGAGAGCGAATGTGAAAGAGAGAGAGAGATAAAGAGGGTGAGAGAGAAAGAGAAGGGAGAGAGAGAGAAAGGGGCAAGGGGAGAAAGAGAGGGGTGATGGAGAGAAAGAGGGGGAGAGAGAGAAGGAGAGAGAGAGACAGAAAGAGGAGGAGAGAGAAACAGTAAGAGGAGGAGAGAGAAAGAGAGGGGGTAGAGAGAAGAGAGTGAATGTGAAAGAGAGAGAGAGAAAGAGGGTGAGAAAGAAAGAGGAGGGAGAGAGAGGGAGAAAGGGGGAAGGGGAGAAAGAGAGGGGCTATAGAGAGAAAGCGGGAGACAAAGAGGGGAGAGAGAGAAGGAGAGAGAGACCGAAAGAGGAGGAGAGAGAAAGAGAGGGGTATAGAAAAGAGAGTCGATGCAAAAGAGAGAGACAGAAAGAGGGGGGAGAGAGAAAGAGGGGGTAGAGGGAAGAGAGCGAATGTGAAAGAGAGATAAAGAGGATGAGAGAGAAAGAGAAGGGAGAGAGAGAGAAAGGGGGAAGGGGAGAAAGAGAGGGGTGATGGAGAGAAAGAGGGAGATAAAGAGGGGGAGAGAGAGAAGGAGAGAGAGAGACAGAAAGAGGAGGAGAGAGAAACAGTAATAGGAGGAGAGAGAAAGAGAGGGGGTAGAGAGAAGAGAGCGAGTGTGAAAGAGAGAGAGAGAGAGAGAAAGAGGGTGAGAAAGAAAGAGGAGGGAGAGAGAGGGGGGGGGAGAAAGAGGGGTGATAGTGAGAAAGAGGGAGACAAAGAGAGGGGAGAGAGAGAGAGAAATAGGAAGAGAGAGAAGGAGAGAGGGAGAGAGGGAGACAAAGAGAGGGGAGAGGGAGAGAAATAGGAAGAGAGAGAAGGAGAGAGGGAGAGAGGGAGATAAAAAGAGAGGGGAGAGAGAGAGAAATAGGAAGAGAGAGAAGGAGAGAGGGAGAGAGGGAGACAAAGAGAGGAGAGAGAGAGAAGGTGAGAGAGACAGAAATAGGAAGAGAGAGGGAGACAAAGAGAGGCGAGAGAGAGAAGAGAGTGGGTGCGAAAGAGAGAGATAGAAAGGGGGGAGAGAGAAAGAGAGGGAGACAAGAGTGGGAAGAGAGACAGAAAGGGGGAAAGAGAGACATAGAGAGAGGGGAAGAGATGAGGAAAGAAAGAGGGGTGTATAAGTGGGGGAGAAAGGAGAGAGAGAGAGAGAAAGGGATAGAAAGAGATAGAGAGAGAAAAAAGGGAGAGACAGGGGGAAAGAGAGAGAGAATGGGAGAGAAAGAGAGAGGAGAGAGAGACACAGAAAGAGGGGGAGAGAGAAAGAGAGGGAGAGAAAGAGGGGGTGAGTGGGGGAGAGAGATAAAGGGATAGAAAGAGATGAGAGAGAGAGAGGGGGTAGAGAAAAAGGGGAGAGACAGGGGGAAAGAGAGAGGGAGAGAAAGGCAGAGGGACACAAAGAGATGAGAGAGAGAAAGAGGGAGAGAACGAGAGGGAGAGAAACAGAAAGAGGGAGAAAGAGAGAGAGTTGCAGAGAGATAGTGAAAAGGGGGGAGAGAGGAGGTAGAGAGATGGGAAAGAAAAAGGGGGGGGAGGAGAGAGTGAAAGAGAGGGGGAGGGTAAAAGAGAGACAGAAAGAAGGAGAGAGAGCTAGAGAAGGGGACAAAGAGTGGGAAAAAGGGAGAGGGGGAGAAAGGGGGGTGGAGAAAAATAGAGGGAGAGAGGGAAGAGAGAGAAAGGGGAAGAGTTAAAGGGGAGATAGAGAAGGTGAGAGAGACAGAAAGAGGGAGAGAAAGAGGAGGAGAGAGAAAGGGAGAAAAAGAGAGTGGAGAGAGAGAAAGAGAGGGGAGAAAGAACGAGAGAGAGAGGAAGAGGGAGACAAACAGAAAGGGAGAGAGAAAGAGGGATAGAAAGAGTGGGAAGAGAGACAGAAAGAGGGAAGAGAAGAGGAGAGAGTGAGAAAGAGGGAGAGTGAGTGGGGGAGAAAGATAGAAATGGAGAGAACGAGATGGGAGAGAGAAGGAGAAGGGGTAGAGAGAAAAAGAGAGGGTGAAAGAGAAAGAGGGGGGAGAGGGAGAGAGTCAGGGGGAGAAAGAGGGAGAGAAAGAAAGAAAGAAAGAGAGAGGATGAACAAGAGTGGGGAGAGACAGAAAGAAGAAAAGGGAGAGAGAAAAAATGGAAAGATGAGGAAAAAGATGTGGAGATAGAGAGAAAAGAAGAGACAAGAGACAAAAGGTGAGAAAGAAAGAGAGGAGATATAGAGAGAGAGGGAGATGGAGACAAATATTGGAGAGAGAGAGAAAGAGAGGGAGATGGGGAAGAGAGGGAAGAGGGAGACAAAAAGAGGGGGTAGAGAGAGAAAGTGTGGGTGTGAGAGAGAGACACAGAAAGAGGTAGAGAAAGAGGGGGAATGGGAGCTATAGGAAGAGGGAGAGATAGTGAGAAAAAGGGGAGAGGAAGACAAAGAGAGGAGAAAGAGAGGGAGAGAATATGGGGGGATGAGAGGGAGGGAGAGAGATAGGAAGAGAGAGAGAAATAGGGAGGGAATGAGAGAGAGGAGGAAGATAGCTGGAGAGAGAGAACGAGGGAAGGAGGGGGAGAAGAGAGAGAGGGGACAGAGAGACAGAATGAGAGAGGGAGAGAGAGAAAGAAAGACAGGGGGCAGAGAGATGGAGAGAGAGGGAGATGGAAGGGAGATAGACAGAGGGAGAACACGTAATGAGGGGAGAGAGAGAGAGAGAGAGGGGAGAAGGAGAGAGAAAGAGGGAGAGAGTGGAAAGGAGAGAGTGGGGCCGACTGAGAAAGAGTGAAAGAGAGTTTGTGAGAAACAGAAGGAGAGAGTAAAGGAAGGCTCAAAAAGAAGAAAGGGGGTGAAAAAAGGGGGTTTTATATATATATATATAATGTTCGCATGGGGGGCAGCAATCTCAGGGACAGCCACAGGTGGCAAAAGCTCTGGCTACGCCACTGTGTATATATATATATACTAGCAATCACTTCTCTGGTGCTGCAGTTGAATATTAGACAATTATGTGGATTCTCAAAGAGTGAAGGCAAAAATATATATAAAATAACGAGCTCACTCCCTGTCTAAGAAAGGTTTTATTACAGTGTGCCAACAATATGACACACTCACTGATGAGGCTGCAATATTTTATTTTCGAGGAACTGATAAATGGTGCTAAAATACTCCGTTTTTAACTAGCAACTTACATTTTTAATTATAATTCAAATTTAAGCGCTGATGGTCACTCATCATAAGCAAAGCTCAGAGTGGAGTAATGAGACAATGGATCTCCCCTGGTCCACCACTATGAAAAGAAACCTAATAGAGATCCTCCAGTATGAGAAACAAAACCTATTAACACAAAAGGGTATGTGCAATTTTGAGAAAATAGCTCCCCTTCATAGAAACATTACCCAAAGATACCAAAATATTAATGATTCAATGTGTAGAAACTTACAGGTTATGGTGAATTCCCAAGCACTATTAGTATCACATATTATAATTGTCAAACTGCGATACGTTGTCACGCTTTGCGACAAATCGCAGTTTGACAACAATCTGATCGCAATGCCGTGCGGCGTCCCCACACACTCACTGCATTCCCAGCCACGATCTCCTCTCTCATCTCGGTGCTGTCAGTGCCCCCCAGGCCTCCTTCACCATACACACTGCGGACTGCTCTGTCCTTCCCTCCTAACCCCACACACTCACTCTCTCCTTTGTATTATCCCTGTCCCTCGGCAAGCCTTCTTCTCCTCCATACACCCTGCTCTCTCCTTCCCCAGTCACTCTCACCTCCATGCTGTCACTGTCCCCTCCGCAGACCCTCTTCAGTCACTTCATGTTGATCCGCAGCCCCTATATCCGGATCGGGGTTGGATCGGATCCCTCCGGTCCGGCTCCCCCCTCCTCCATAGAAGGTCACCCGGCTTTTCTTAGCTCGGCTCCCACTCCTTCCTACCCACAGCTGCCCGGCTGCCCGAAAGTACCCCCCCCCCCCCCGGGACCAGCCGAGGCCGCAGCCGCCATCTTAATAGCAATAATATGAGAGACAGATGGATAGAGAGAGAGAGATGGGGAGAGAGAGAGAGATGGGGAGAGAGAGAGAGATGGGAAGAGAGAGAGATGGGAAGAGAGAGAGAGATGGGAAGAGAGAGATGGGTAGAGAGACAGATGGGTAGAGAGACAGATGGGTAGAGAGAGAGATGGGTAGAGAGAGAGATGGGGAGAGAGAGAGATGGGGAGAGAGAGAGATGGGGAGAGAGAGATGGGTAGAGAGAGAGAGATGGGTAGAGAGAGAGAGAGAGAGAGATGGGTAGAGAGAGAGAGAGAGATGGGGAGAGAGAGAGATGGGTAGAGAGAGAGATGGGTATAGAGAGAGAGATGGGTATAGAGAGAGAGATGGGTATAGAGAGAGAGATGGGTATAGAGAGAGAGATGGGGAGAGAGAGAGAGATGGGTAGAGAGAGAGATGGGTAGAGAGAGAGATGGGGAGAGACAGAGAGATGGGGAGAGAGAGAGAGATGGGGAGAGAGAGAGAGATGGGGAGAGAGAGAGAGATGGGGAGAGAGAGAGAGAGATGGGGAGAGAGAGAGAGAGATGGGGAGGGAGAGAGATGGGGAGGGAGAGAGATGGGTAGAGAGAGAGATGGGTAGAGAGAGAGATGGGGAGAGAGAGAGAGATGGAGAGAGAGAGAAAGATGGGGAGAGAGAGAGAGATGGGGAGAGAGAGAGAGATGGGGAGAGAGAGAGAGAGATGGGGAGAGAGAGAGAGATGGGGAGAGAGAGAGAGATGGGGAGGGAGAGAGAGATGGGGAGGGAAAGAGAGAGATGTGGAGAGAGAGGGAGAGAGAGAGAGAGAGAGAGAGAGATGGGTAGAGAGAGAGAGAGAGATGGGGAGAGAGAGAGATGGGTAGAGAGAGAGATGGGTATAGAGAGAGAGATGGGTATAGAGAGAGAGATGGGTATAGAGAGAGAGATGGGGAGAGAGAGAGAGATGGGTAGAGAGAGAGATGGGTAGAGAGAGAGATGGGGAGAGACAGAGAGATGGGGAGAGAGAGAGAGATGGGGAGAGAGAGAGAGATGGGGAGAGAGAGAGAGATGGGGAGAGAGAGAGAGAGATGGGGAGAGAGAGAGAGAGATGGGGAGGGAGAGAGATGGGGAGGGAGAGAGATGGGTAGAGAGAGAGATGGGTAGAGAGAGAGATGGGGAGAGAGAGAGAGATGGAGAGAGAGAGAAAGATGGGGAGAGAGAGAGAGATGGGGAGAGAGAGAGAGATGGGGAGAGAGAGAGAGATGGGGAGAGAGAGAGAGATGGGGAGAGAGAGAGAGATGGGGAGAGAGAGAGAGATGGGGAGGGAGAGAGAGAGATGGGGAGGGAAAGAGAGAGATGGGGAGAGAGAGGGAGAGAGAGAGAGAGAGAGAGAGAGAGAGAGAGAGATGGGTAGAGAGAGAGAGATGGGGAGAGAGAGAGAGATGGGGAGAGAGAGAGAGATGGGGAGAGAGAGAGAGATGGGGAGAGAGAGAGAGATGGGGGGAGAGAGAGAGATGGGGGAGAGAGAGAGATGGGGGAGAGAGAGAGATGGGGGAGAGAGAGAGATGGTGAAGAGATGGGAGAGAGAGAGATGGGAGAAGAGATCGGAGAGAGAGAGATGGGGAAGAGAGAGATGGGGAAGAGATGGGGGAAGAGATGGGAGAGAGAGAGATGGGGAAGAGATGGGAGAGAGAGAGAGATGGGGAAGAGATGGGAGAGAGAGAGATGGGGAAAGAGATGGGAGAGAGAGAGATGGGGGAAGAGATGGGAGAGAGAGAGATGGGGGAACAGATGGGAGAGAGAGAGATGGGGGAAGAGATGGGAGAGAGAGAGATGGGGGATGAGATGGGAGAGAGAGAGATGCGGAGAGAGAGAGATGGAGAGAGAGAGAGGGGGAGAGAGAGAGGGGGGGAGAGAGAGGGAGAGAAAGAGAGAGATGGGGAGAGAGAGAGAGAGATGGGGAGAGAGAGAGAGAGATGGGGAGAGAGAGAGAGAGAGATGGGGAGAGAGAGAGAGAGATGGGGAGAGAGAGAGAGATGGGGAGAGAGAGAGAGATGGGGAGAGAGAGGGGGAGAGAGAGAGAGGGGGAAGAGATGGGAGAGAGAGAGAGGGGGAAGAGATGGGAGAGAGAGAGAGAGATGGGGAAGAGATGGGGAGAGAGAGAGAGATGGGGAAGAGATGGGAGAGAGAGAGAGAGGAGGAAGAGATGGGAGAGAGAGAGAGAGGGGGAAGAGACGGGAGAGAGAGAGATGGGGGAAGAGATGGGAGAGAGAGAGATGGGGGAAGAGACGGGAGAGAGAGAGGGGGAAGAGATGGGAGAGAGAGAGATGGGAGAGAGAGAGATGGGAGAGAGAGAGATGGGGAGAGAGGGGGGAGAGAGAGAGAGAGAGAGAGGGGTAGAGATAGAGAGGGGGGAGAGAGAGAGAGATGGGGGAAGAGATGGGAGAGAGAAAGATGGGGGAAGAGATGGGAGAGAGAGAGATGGGGAGAGAGAGAGAGAGAGATGGGGGAGAGAGAGAGATGGGAGAGAGGGAGAGATGGGGGAGAGGGAGGAAAGAGACACAGGGGAGCGGTTTAGAGACATGGGAGGGACAGGGGGTTAAAACACAGTGGGGGGAAGGAGACACAAGAGAGGGAGAGGAGGGGGGAGGAGGCACAAAGGAGGAAGTAGAGAGGGGGAGAGACTCGCAATGAGCGCCAAAGGCGCTCATTGCTAGGCCCTTGATGAACGCTAAAGGCGCTCATCGTGAGGCCAGTAAAGTAGAGGGGGAGAGACTCGCATTGTGTGGCAAACAGCATTGCCAGGCTTCACTTTTTATTGCCGTCATTTTTGATGGGCAAGCCGCTAGTAAAGATATAAACCTTCACTGTTCAATGTGGTGGAAAAACCTAGAACCCAACCATTGCTATAATCTCTCCAATAATACAAACTGGCAAGACTCTAACGTTTATCTTACTGCATAATTTTACTATTTGTATATGTTGTACAGTTATAATGCTCACTCTGATCCTTTTTACAAAAGCTCCACTATCTATGTATAAATCCATTACACTACAAGATGCCAAAATACATATGACTCACACATCACTCACAAAGGTACCCAAACTACTGTGCAACTAATTAAACTCCTATTATTGTATTAGGATAGAAACACATTAAATACATTACTTGTGAGGCAAGGTATCACCCTAACAATGTTGAATGTTCTCATGAATGTACCGTTGACAGTGTGTGGAACATGGGGGAGGAGGGGGGCAAATCCTCCCCAGATTAAATGAATAGGGGACACACAAAATAACAAAACTAAACTTAATCATGCATTTCCAGATTTCAACAGTATGTCTTTCCCATATGTTTTTTATTATATGGGGGGGGGGGGGGGGGGACCCATGCCCTCCCTTCAGAGCAGTGCCCTGGTGCATTGCACCAGGTGCACTTGTGGTAGATCCGCCCATGTTTCCTGTCCTGGGAGTAGAGTTGAATTATCCCCCCCTGGATTTTTTGGGGTCCTATGCCCATGAGTGTATGGCATATAACTTGTACACACTGTGGAGAAATAATAAAAAGTTCTGAAAAAAAGCTATTTGTCATAAACTTTATTATTAATATATGTCCTAATTAAACTATTTCTGTGTCCAGATTTTATACTGTATTTTTCGATACGATAAAATAACCAATTGGATAAATGTCAGTACATGGATGGCTTTGTATGTCTTGTGTGGGTGAATGTATTACATTTGATATGGGGGTAGAAACCAGTCATTAATGGACACAACATCTTACCTGAATGTTGTCAAACGAGGTCTTATTGGTCACATCGTAGAGGAGCAGTAAGGCTGTATGAAGACAATGAAAGGCACAAAGAGATTTAAGGAAGGACCAAGATCTAATCTTCTCCACCACTAGTCTTCTATCATCCTATATATGTATAGTTGGCCACCCCATTCGAATTATCCCTTTACAATGTCTGTGTGTTTCTTTTTCATTCCCTCTCAAAGGCTAGCTATAGGAAAGTTTGATTTTAGAGATAAAGATCAACACAGTTTTGGGGGGATTCTGACGACCCCATTAGTGTGTTTGGGGCCACATATGTATGTTCCATGAACCAAATTAGTGTAATAAAGGTCACATTTGCATGTTCTGAAGGTCACATTGAGGTTAATGTGGTCTAAGGTTTGGGTTCCCTTTTTGATGTTTAATAATTTGTGAAAGATCTTCACAGGTTGCACTAGGAGCAGAAACCCATTCATGACGCATTTTCTTTTTTTAAGCTCATTATGACAATCACAGTGTAGAGGGGGTCTGAAGGAGGGTCTCACCCGAAAATGAATACTAGCCAATCCAAGAAATACATTTCAACCTCTAGGGCATTGTCAGTCAGGTACAGCTGAAGGAACAGTGAGGAAGAAGTAGACTTCTGGAGTCTCCCATTATACTTAGAATGACCAATCCCAATAAATGAAGAATAAAAAAGAAGTAAATATTTAAAACTGTTACTTTTGTTCAGGGGAGGGCCTTTAATTTTTTAAATATCTTTATTCTTTTTACAATCAGATAATTGGAAATAGCATCTATTACAGTGTCCTTTATTTCAGTCTATTTGCCAGGATAATATGTTTTATGCCCAGTAAAGTGATATGTCATAGGGTAATATGATATTATTTAAAATTATTTGTCTCATGTAAACAAATGCTTTTTTTGCCCTGGTATAATATAATTTTGTAATAAACTAGTATTTATTCCAATAACAAGAATGTTTCATTTCATTTAAAATATATATATTGAGAATACATTGTGTTCTCATTTGCATGTCCCCGCCCAGTGTCTCAGAGTGAAGCGCAATTACTGTATTTCTGGGAAATCTGAGCAGGAAATTTGTTTTGTAAAATTATTTTTAGACATTCAAATGGAATTACTAATGCACTATTCATTTTCTGTACAAATGCTTCCCGGAATGCAGTGTAATAACTGTATTTCTCGGAATTCTGAGCTGAAAACAGTTTTTTTTTACTTGTTTCAGACATTTAAATGTGAACACAGATGTACTATTCATTTACTGTACAGTGCAGGCTTATATCACTCCTTTGCTCACCATATATTAAATGATTGTTGTGGTGAGCTACCTACTCATAATTTCCACAACACAGGCTGAGATCCCGCTCCATGCTGATGATAGCCAGTAAGCTTGAAACAGCTGTACATGGATAGGATACTCAGCCTGTGTTTAATCCAACCTTGGCTTTGCATTAAAGCTGTGTAATACAGCATGCATAGGCTTAAAGGAAGCCATGGTTAAAATGGTTATGGATTGAAGAATGACGCATTTATGGGCACATTTACATGTCCCAGCTCAGCTTCCCAGAATGCAGTGTAATAACTGTATTTCTCAGAATTCTGAGCTGGAAGCAGGTTTTTTTTACTTGTTTTAGACATTCAAATATGAACACAGATGTACAATTTATATATATATATATATATATATATATATATATATATTTAGACCACCAAACTTAATAAATGTCTGAGAATGTTTGTTTAGGTGAACAAAAGATATGATTTCATATAACACAATAGCAACCGATCATACAAGGGTGACAGGTTCATCTTATATTAGTCAGAAGGCTAGATGTTTATCTTACAAACCATACAATATTTTCATATGTCTGACCAGCCAATGTGATTTAATATAAGATAAGATTGCTCCCTTACTAATTTTTCTAATCTCTTTCTCAATTCTGGCAACTGAGCGTCCCCAGAAACAGAGGCTGCTGGCATTGAAGCCTAAGCCCTACTGCTGGCTCTGAGCATGTCCACATAAATAATTTATTTTTCACGGATTCAACATGGCCACTCTGCATGTCATATGGACAACCTATTATGATAACTTAAAAAAAAAAAAAAAATCTTATAAAGTGTACATTTACTGTTCTTAATAATATGTATTTTATATGTTTGTACAGTATGATGATCTGCTGGATAAAATGTGCTTGTGTGGAGCTTTGACTATCCCTTTAATGGTCTAACATAGCTCTATTTTCTGCTGTGTGGTACTTACCGTGTGCATCTCTGTAGTAAGCGTGTGTAACGCTGCGGAACCGCTCCTGCCCGGCAGTGTCCCAAATCTACAAGGAGAGCAGAGAAAAGCTTACGCATGAGCAAAAGAGACGAGACACTGATATATGTGTCAGAGATAATGATTGCTACTCCAACAAAACAGAAAAAAATATGTACAAAAAATGGTCTTATCCTGTTATGGTTACAGTACCAGTCCGCCGCGGCAGTGCAGTGACCAAGCGCTAGATGGCGCTGCCGATATTCCAGTGCCGTATCATAGAGTCAAGGCTTAGGTAAATTGTTAGGGTTAGATTAAGGGTTAGGCTGCCATTCTAAGCTTAAAACTTCTCTAACATATCGGCAGCGCTGCAAAATATCGGTGCCATCTAGCCATTGGTCGCCGCACCGCAGCACCAAACCTGTGCCGTAACTATAACAGGATAGATCCCAAAAAAGTTAAATGCTTATGTTATATTACTAAATACTAAAAGATAAATGAAAAAGTAAGAGTGAGGTTTTTCAGCTAGTTTCACCAAATTCTTAAACTGAAAAAGCAGAGATTCCAAAAACAGTATAAATTAAAACTATGCATAATAATAAGTACTTTTATCAATTAAATGCTATATTAAAAATTGCACTGCATTGACTGTGCACAGTCAATCTTTTTGATCCATCTATTGAGGACAGATTTATATCATTGACAATAATTGCTAATTTCCCTCTAGCGCCTGGTTCTATTGTTTTTAATGTAAAGCCATGTGAAATAGAAAAGACTGAGCTTACTCAGGGACTCATTTATCTAATCAGCCTAGTTATTCCCTGGGGCCCGAGCTCCAACTGCAATGTATGTTTACTGTAGAAACATTTTTAATAACATTTAATTAGGCCATCAACTTTGTTACTTTAATATAACGCTGCTCTAATTTGCTCTTATATCTAATTTCACCCTAACTTTAGGTTTGTACAAATGGTGCAAGGAATGAATGATTACAGTAATACCATGAGGAAAAGTGTGGCTATAAATTCCCAGCATCCTACGATTCTGTCCTGTAAAAGTCAAAATCCTAAAGCTGTGTTGATATAGTGCGGCCGGGCCAGCTGCCCCATAACCCCAAATAATAGTCAACTACAGGAGATAAAAAAAGCTCATTTCCAAAGGAGAAATAGCCACCTAGAAGAGTAGGATAATATATTATTAAATATTTCTAACATTAAAATAGTCGCCCAAAATGTGTTCATAAAATGGGAATGACCAACAATAAAAACTAAGCATAAACAATAATATCAACAATACTTTGTTGCTGTTAAGTCGTTTAGTCATGTCCGACTCTCTGTGACTTCATGGACCAAAACACATCAGGCACATCTGTCCATGGTTATTATGCTGATCCACTTGGCTTTCATGGCAGATATACTGGAGTTGGTTGCCAGTTGTTTCTCAAGTGGGTCATATATAAAGCTCCAAGGTGGTCTCCCATCCAAGTACAGACCAGGCCCAACTCTTCATGGCTTCAGGGTGATGTGACCTCTTGGTTTCCTGACTGAAATTGAAACCAGGTCACAACGGTGAAATCACCGAATCCTAAACACTTAACCACCAGGGAACCTCCAACAACACTTAGACCATACAGAAAAGGTGCACATCCATTTAGATGAATATTCCCAATAGTTAGTTTCCTTCCACTAGTATACCAACTGCTTTATTTGCAATAAATATTCTGCTCCAGACAATCAGTAGGCCTATATTTTTATCATCATTTCAATATTCTTTATGCTCACAGTCCAAACCACAAGACCAAGTAGAGGTCAGATTTTAAGGACATCTCTGGCAAAGCAAAGGTAAGTGACTCAAATTAAGTAGGTCACTGAGCCTTTCAGGTTCACATAAGGAGTAAAGCTTGGCACTGACCATTGTTGGATATGACACCCATCAAAGAAAGTATCAGTTTTCAGTATCTAGATGTCACAGACTCCTTTTCCAGTTCCTGGATCTTCGCCCATTGAGCCACCATAAAAGACAGACTGCTTGGTTCCAGCCACTAGACTATGTGCATAAACACATTCATTGTACTGTAATATTGTAATCTGTTTGGTCCCATTGCTAATGTACTCTATTTGATGTCTGGATCACTTGACATGGAGACAGCAATATGTGTATTTGGAGGATGGCTTGCTGTATTCCCCAGACAGGATGCCAGACTGTTAGACCCAATGTGGAGTCAATCTCCTATGTTTATCTGCCACTCTCTGTCATTGTTGTATTGTATACACCCTCTCTGTATTTATCCCCTATAAATATTGTTGACTTTCCAACATAGAAATGGTATGTTCTCTTATTTGCTCCAGATGGCTGTGATACTGATCCTATCTCCACCCTGCAAGTAACTTGTCCTGGTCACTACCACAGGAAGGTTACTGAGACTCCTGGAAGTGCTGATTCCTCACGGAGAGACCCTGACTGATACAGAAGCCAGATATCAGCGTGCTGGTGCAGAGATTTCCAAGAACCCAAACGGTCCTTGTGGGTAGGTAACCTGTAGTCTATAGCAGGTGGCCCTGGGCAGTAATAGCCCCAACCTCTGGATAGTCACACTAGACAATTCATTAGACAATGTATAACACAATAGTAAATGTACCACGCGTTTGGAATGCACCAATCATTAAATAATGCATGTTTCAGTGGAAATGCAACAACCTACAGACAAGATAATAGACAATCTATCATGGAGCATACTAACCATTTGATATTGCAACCACCATTGGAGACTGTACCAAAAACTATATAATGCATCATTTATCATGAAAGATACCAGCTGTCAAATAATGCACCAACCAATGAATAATGCCACAATAATGAGAGACTGCAAGAACCATCAGACACCAACCAGAATGGCACAATTCAACATTTGGAGGCTGTAACTCTCCTCAAATAATTCATATTTTCCATTGAATATAGCAGTTGGATACGGTATCCTTCAATATAGAATAGACCAGCTATTGTATCCTGTACCATTAAAGATGAACAGCTTGTTGTGGAATGCACTAATTCTCAGATAATGCATCCTTCATCATAGAACACAGCAACCATTGGAGACTATACAATAAATCCAAGGATGCTCGACTCATCCATTACAGATTTCAGCAATAATTGAAAAATACAACCTTTATTGTATAGAACGCAAGTCATTGCAAAATACAACCCATTTTATTGAACACATCAACCACTGGAAATAACATCTTTCATTATAAAATAAACTAACCATTAGAGACTTAGCCCTCTAAGAAGGAACCATTCATGTAACACACCAACCACCAGAGGCTAACAACTGGCCAGTCCATTAAAGAGCCAGCCAAAATTGTATCAGTAGCCACATAATTGTATTTGTATAAAGAAGTACAGAGAGCTAGAAGTAACACTTTATGGGTCATGGCTATCTGGCTCCAAAAACTTGTGAATACCTGAGATAATAAATCATTCATCAAAAATTACCCTAACCACTGGATTTTGTACCAATCATCAGAAAATATTTCAGGACTATAACACTGTTACAGGTTTCCTTGTGGCCCAGTGGTTAGGATTTGGTACTTTCATCACTGCAACCTGGATTTGATTCAAGTCAGGAAGAGGTCACACTACCCTGAAGCCAAGCAGGGTTGGCCTGGTCAGTACTTGGTTGGGGGACTACATAGGAATACCAGGAGGCTGTGGCCCACTGGAGAAGGAACTGGAAACCCACTCCACTATCTCTGCAATGAATACCAAGTGGATCAGCATGACCATGGACATAAAAATGTGTATAGTGTGTTACGGTCCATGAGGTCACAAAGAGTCGGAAACGATTGCACAACGCAATTTTTTTTTATCATTGTTAAGGAAATGTACCACATTCCACCGTTGTATATGGCATCCTTAAATTTATTACATCAAACAATGGATACAGCACCATCTATCTGAAGATGCATGATTTACAGCGCACCCTAAATAATGTATTCTTCATCTGGGCTTGCACCAGCCATTGAATAAGGGACCACCAATCTGAGGGTGCTTAATATGAATCATCATCGTGCTATCACCCGCCTATACAGACTCTATAGCCAGACAAGGAATACACCACATAAAACTGAATGCACCAATCATAGGAGAATACACCGGCAATTGGTGTCTGTACCACAAATGAGAGATGAACAATTTATTACAGAACATATGCGTCCCTTATTGGAGAATACTCCAATTGTTGAAGACTGTGCCACCAACAAGAGGATGATTCACTTATTGTCAAACATACCAACCATTGGTAAATGCATCCTGTATCTGAGAATGTAACAATGGCGGCAATCAGAGAATGAACCATCTATTATGGAAAATACCAACGACTGGATAATTCATCCTTTATCAGAGAATCCAACAATGGTTGGAGGTTGTACCACCAATAAGAGAATGAGCTGATTATTATTATGGAACAAACCAACTATTGGTTAATGTCTCTTTATTGGAGAATGCATCAACGTTTGTAGGCTGTACCACCAACCAGAGAATGATTTACGGTCCTATCCTGTTATGCTGGCGCAGCACAAAACAGCAGCAGTGGCGCTGCCGATATTCCGGTGCCATATCATAGAGTCAAGGCTTAGGTAAACTGTTGGGGTTAGGGTTGGGGTTAGGTTGAGGGTTATGGTTAGTTCAAGGGTTAGGCTATCATTATAAGCTTAGCACTTCTCTCACATATTGGCAACGCTGCAAAATGTCGGCAGCGCCATCTAGCGGTTGGACGAAACACTGCCAACACTGACAACATAACAGGATAGATCTTGATTCATTTATCATAGAAGACAACAACCACCCAATCCTTCACCCGTCATCAGTGACTGCGTCAAGCATTACTGACTGTAGCACCCATTAGAAGGCACAACATGTTTAAACTCCCACTTGTATTTATTTACAAGACATCTTATCTGTTACAGCATATACTCCATTCCCCCTTTCTCACCTAGATCTGGGAGCATTAGACGGATAAGAAGACATAAACTTACCTGTAACTTTACTTTGACTCCATCCACGTTCAGCACTTTATTCTGAAATACAATATAAAAAAGATAAAGTCATGTTATAAATATTTTGCACAAGGTTACTTGGATTCTTCAATAATATACTACAAGAAAGACACATTAAGACACAAATCTCATTATTAGGAATTTACCGATTCTATTTCATATTCTCATAGCAAAACATTCTGTTTGTGTTTATATTGCTTTTTTTATGGGTATATTAAAATTCCATTGCAAACTTTTATAGGAAAATAAAGTATTCTGTGCTCTATTGTTTAACCATTTGGCTGCTGGTGTTTTTTTTGTTTTTTTTTGCATACCTAGAAATACGTTGTAAAATCATAAAGGAAGGAAGACCAGCATTAAAAATCATCTAAATTAATTGATTAGCGCATTCTTTTTTTTTGAAAAACAGAATTATAATTTACTAATCCGTTGATTACTTAGATAATGTGGAAAAGCCATGAGCATGTTCTTTTATTGTCAGAAAGGATCTATCCTGTTATGGTGTCTGGACAGGTCCGCCGCTGCAATGTGGCCTCCAACCTCTAAATGGTGCTGCCGACATTTTGCAGCGCTGCCGATATGTGAGAGAAGATCTAAGCTTATAATATTAGCCTAACCCTTGAACTAACCCTAACCCTCACGACAACCAAAACTCTCACCCTAACAGTTTACCTAAGCCTTGACTCTATGATATGGCACCGGAATAGCGTCAGCGCCATCTAGCGGATGCTCACTGCCACTGCCTTGTGCTGCGCTACCAACAGAGGATAGGATTGTCAGAAAACCCACAAAAAACTGTGTTTCATATAAAAATTTAAAACTATGAGAACTCATAGTCGGGAAATACAGTATGGATCAGTTCATATCTATAAACATACAGACAGCTCAAGGTGTCAAGATTATTAACCCTCTTCATTACATCATCTTATTTAAGCAGTTTCTAGGTATAGCAGGGTAAAATCCCATAATTACAGAGAGTTAGTAACAAATAATAGGGGCTCCTGGATCCTAAATATGTCATATCCATGACCTCAATCAAACCTATCTCTATTCCTGCCCCGCTGTAATGGTGGAAGATGGTCTGTACCATAAACTTCATAACCCTTAATACTTCTCAATTGTTTTATTCATTTACTGGGTCCAATCATCCATCTTAATGGCTCTACGATGTTCCTAAAATTGCATTCTAATGGGGCATTTCGTTTTCCTATATATAAACGAATGTGTGTGTCGTTGAGTCGTGTCCGACTCTCCATGACCTCATGGACCATAACACACAAATCTTATAAGACCTCCTGCAATTTATATAACAAGGTATCTTATACACAACACCATCTTGATCAAAGGAATCTCCACACACAATAAACTTACTTCTCATTATCTGTTTATTAACTGAGGAACATTTTTATGCTTCTTCAGGAGGTGGTCTCTCTGAATAATATTTCAACTTCTTAAAATTGTGTTTATTTGTTTTTTACAACAAAAGACAAAGGAAATAATCAAACAATATTAAATCACAGTCTGACATTGCCTAAATCTGAGATAGACATTGCCTAAATCTCTTTTTCTTTTCCCTGTTCTCAGGAGTTTACTCCTATTCTATTTTCTAGTCTTCTCTTAAGGTTTAAAAAAACTTTTCATCATTATATCCTCTATCTATAATCATCTCATAACTTTCCTGCATTTCAAAATCCTAATTATCACTACCAGTGGCAGAGCTAGTGCAATACAGGGCCCCGGTGCAAAATATTTTGTTTTATTAATTATATAGAAAAAATAAATATATAAATATATAAATATGTGGGTCTGTGTCTATATACAGTATCCCACAAAAGTGAGTACACCCCTAAGTGGAAATGTCCAAATTGGGCCCAAAGTGTCAATATTTTGTGTGGCCACCATTATTTTACAGCTCTGCCTTAACCCTCATGGGCATGGAGTTCACTAGAGCTTCACAGGTTGCCACTGGACTCCTCTTCCACTCCTCCATGATGACATCACAGAGCTGGTGGATCTTAGAGACCTTGCGCTCCCCCACCTTCTGTTTGAGGATGCCCCACAGATGCACAATAGGGTTTGGGTCTGGAGACATGCTTGGCCAGTCCATCACCTTTACCTTCAGCTTCTTTAGCAAGGCAGTGGTCATCTTGGAGGTGTGTTTGGGGTCGTTATCATGTTGGAATACTGCATTTTTCAGTCTTGCCGGCCTCTTCGACGCTCATTTCCAACCCTTTTCAAAGTCTTTTGGGCCTGGCATTCCTCTTGGGTCTGGCAATGAGCGCCTTTGTCTAACATATACACTACTCTCCAAATATATTTATAAGTGTAATTTTTATTTATTCAGTAACTGTGACCTTTTCTGTGTCAGTTTAAGTGACCAGAGCATCATGGGAGTAACTCCATATTAATTATTCACTAGTCTCTAGGCAAAGGGGCATTTCCAGGTTATACAAATCAGTAATTTATAATCTGGCCCCAGACTGGTGTAAATAGACACCTGATACGAGCTGCTACTTGATTAAGTTAAGTGGTATTGCTAATTTTCCAATTATCCTTAATATGCACCTCGTTAAATGTGACCTTAGCATTAATTTGCCTTATTTTCACACAGTTACAACTCCCACTTGTAAACTGCAAAAAAACGTGACAGGTCTTGGCCATGAATCACCATCTATAGAACAAGAGAGCTGTGGAATTAAAGGGGATTGGCGTCTATCATTTATATAAAGGGATATGGAAGGTTCCTGCATTTTGCTAGGTATAAAACATTTCTGTATGTCTGTTTATTTACTTTATATTATTAAAATGTGCTTATAAGCTCTGTTTTTACTGTCTAAAATCAAAGAAATAGTCCCTGTATGGGTCTGCCCTCTGCAGCAGCTCATGAACACACAGAATCTGCTGTAACCAATCATTGACCAACTCTCAGGTACATTCTGCAACCTGCTGGTGGGCGTGGTCTCTGATAGGCTATGACATTACACTGCACATCCAGCCCTACAGAGTCTGTGCCTGTATACACTGTAGTGGGCACAGGGAGAGGAGGTGAGTGGGGAGCTGCCGGGATAAAGAAAGACCAGGGATAACATACCTACCTCATATATATATATATATATATATCACAACTTGGCCCGTTGCTAACACTGCAGGCTCGCGAAGCAAGGGCCGTAGTTGCTGGCAAGCAGCGCCGAAGGCGCTCCTTGCCAACAACTGCGGACCTCGCAAAATTTAAGGAGTTACAAAACAAAAATACGAGACGCGTTACGACCCATTACGACCTCGCAAAGACTGCCCGAAACCGCGCACATGAAAAACACAATAAATACACACAACAAATACATAAAAAGCTTACCTACAGCAAGGGGGGCAACCAGGACCTCGGAAACTGAAGTTACACCTCAATTTAACTCCAAATAAAAGAGTTTAGACACCCGAAAATCCCCTAAGCGAGAGAAAAATGGCTGCAGAAAAAAAACGAAAACAAGGCTACAGCAGTCTAAAGACGCAAAACACCACCAAACACCTACATATTTTCCGAACGTGACCTGCGCGAACCAAAAAACATTAGAAACACAATAAATACACACAACAAACACATAAAAAGGTTACCCACAGCAAGGGGGGGGGGGGCACCTAGGACCTCTGCAAGTGAAGTTACACCTCCATTTAAGCACAAATTTCGAAGTTTAGACACCCGAAAATCACCTAAGCGCAAGAAAAAATGGCCGCCGAACAAAATGAAAATGAAGCTAAAGGACCCTAAACACGCAGCTCTTCAACACAATGCTTCCTGCATATATTACATCACAATAGGTAAAGTATATTCATTTCTAATTTTTTTTTAATTATTCATTGCCATACAAAAAAAAATAAACAACGCTGCTCATAGCACACAAACAACCAAGAGGCAAGCAATGAGCGAGAAAGGCGCTCATTGCGAGCCACGTGATGAGCGCCGAAGGCAGTCAGCGCAAGGCACGCAATGAGCGCCGAAGGATCTTGGAACACCAACAAAATATATGTTGCACACAAACAACATTACCTGCCTTACAATCTAATTGCCGTCATTTTTTGACGGGCAAGTCGCTAGTATATATATATATATATATATATATATATATACACACACACACATATAAATAGCCATACAGATCTACATATAAATATATAAATAAAAAAAATAAAAAAAAAAATATATATATATATATATACAGTTGTGCTCAAAAGTTTGCATAACTTTGGGAAATTGGCAACATATGTACCATTTTTAAAGAAAACATAAATAAGCAGGCAAAACACATTTCTTTTAATTCTTATGTGATTCATATTCGTCTGTAGGTTATAACAGAATGGCACAATCATAAAACAAAACATGACAACAAAGAAAAAAATGAAATGACCCTGTTCAAAAGTTTGCATACCCTTAGTTCTTAATACTGTGTATTGCCCCTTTAACATCCATGACAGCGAGCAGTATTTTGTACTAGTTGTCTATGAGGCCCCTAATTCTTGCAGGTGGTAGAGCTGCCCTTTCATCTTGGCAAAATGCCTCCAGGTCATCCAAAGTCTTTGGTCGTCTTGAATGAACCGCAGGTTTGAGATCTCCCCAGAGTGGCTTGGTGATATTAAGGTCAGGAGACTGTGATGGCCACTTCTCAACCTTCACCTTTTTCTGCTGTAACCACTGGAGAATCAACTTGGCCTTGTGCTTAGGGTCATTGACATGCCGGAAAGTCCAAAAGCGTCCCATGCGCACCTTTCGTGCAGAAGAATGCAAATTGTCTGCCAGTATTTTCTGATAACGTGCTGCATTCATCTTGCCATAAATTTCACAAGATTCCCTGTGCCTTTAGAGCTCACCCCCCACCAAAACATAATTGAGCCACCACCATGCTTCACAGTGGGGATGGTATTCTTTTCACTATAGGCCTTGTAGACCTCTCTCCATAAAGCTCTATTTTGGTCTCGTCACTCCAAATTACAGTGTGCCAGAAGCTGTGAGGCGTGTCAAAGTGTTGTCGGGCATATTGTAACCAGGCTTTTTTGTGGCATTGGCGCAGTAAAGGCTTCTTTCTGGCATCTCGACCATGCAGCTAATTTTTGTTCAAGTATCGTCGTATTGTGCTACGTGAAACAACCACACCGTCTTTTTCCTGAGATTACCTGTGCGTTTTTCTTTCTATTCCGAACAATTCTTCAGGCAGTTGTGGCTGAAATCTTTCTTGGTCTATCTGACCTTGGCTTGGTAGCAAGCAATCCACACATTTTCTACTTCTTAATAACTGATTGAACAGTACTGACTGGCATTTTCAAGGCTTTGGATATCTTTTTATATCCTTTTCCATCTTTATGAATTTCAATTATTTTCTGCTCCCCATGGCTCAGTATTTAGCCTGCTCAGTGCATCCACGTGAGAGCTAACAACCTCATTGACTATTTATACACAGAAACTAATTGCAATTTAAAAAGCCATAGGTGTGGGAAATTGACCTTTAATTGCCATTTTAACTTGTGTGTGTCACCTTGTGTGTCTGTTACAAGGCCAAACATTCAAGGGTATGAAAACTTTTGTTCAGGGCCATTTGGGTGATTTCTGTTATCATATGATTTAAAAAGGAGCCAAATAACCATGTGATAATAAATGGCTTCACTTGATCACTATCCTTCAATAAAATATATTTTTCTACAGCACAACTGTATATATATATTTATTTACACACACACACGCATATATATATATATATATATATATATATATATATATATATATATATATTGTCAGTTGTCACCCCACATATTGTTTGATTC
>CM050172.1:29577632-29642632 GCA_027410445.1 Discoglossus pictus | reverse complement strand
AAAAACTGTATCCAAAAAACATAATCAGGCAGAAAAATGTGAGAATACATTTTATGCCAGTGATGGACCCTGGAGGCATCCATGATACTTTGGTGAGAGGGACATGTAGATCTGTGCCAGAGCAGGGGGTTGCAGTGTATGCTGGTGCTGAGGGGTTTTGGTAGGTTATGTTATATTACAAGCTAAAACTAGGTTTCCCAATTCTTTCCTCCACTGACTAATAAGATGACCACACACTTCAGAATGCAAGTTAAGATGATGTGCTGAATCCAAACAAGTTGGAACATTCTATACACACAATCTGCAAAAACTAAAATGTTCTCCGACAATGGTTTTGTGATCACGGCTTATACGACTGTTAACAAAATTCAAAAGTATTAACACAGTGTTACTTTAAATGTAATGGCCATGCGCTGCAACAAGTCTACTGCGAGAGCCCGGTCACTATAGGACAAATTTACTATGATATGAGTGTTCTCTAAAATGTATTTAGTCTGAGATTAGTTCATAAAAGCAAGCTCTCTTATAGCAGGTGTATACGTTCCCCCTTCTTATAAACTGAAGAACTCTTGAACATATGAGCGAAACGCGTAGTGTTCTATTGAGGAATATTGACCATGGTGGGTTCTACATTGAATCTACTACTGAGATCCATATAATCTATGTGAATTTGTTGAAATCCTTAAAATGGAGAGTGCCAGAAGGATGAAATGACACATATTTGCATTAACCCCTTCACTGTACAGAGGTCAGCAACTCGACTCTGCTACAGACAGGGTTAAGAAACAATCTGAGAAAAGAACAAAAGCTGCTTCTCATCAATACATTTTGTGGCGAACAGGACTTATAATCATCCCTGGGTGTTCGTAGAAAGTAGAGTTTAGTCATTCAGTCGTTTCTGGCTCCGTGGCCTTATGGACCACAGCACGTCAGGCTCTTCTCTGAGCTCAATCAAGCTCATGCTCATTGCTTCAATTACCTTATCTATCCATCTTTGCCTCTGTCGTCCCCTTTTCTGTGTGCCATCAATCTTGACACACACATTATCCCATATTCGCTCACTTACCCCAACATATGAAGTGATCCATGCTGTGTTACACCACCCATGGACTTCACCCTGTAAATGTTATCATATACACATCAGATCATCTTATGCTCTGCCTGGAGCTGGGATAATTAACCTGTGGCACACAGCTCATATATTTTTAGCATCTCAGCTGATTAGATAATGCAGATGTGCAAGACTCCTTAAGTAAATGAGTTAAATGAGACACCTGTCTGGCAGATTCAGAAGATCAGCCAATATATTCTGCCCAAGGAAGGCATGGCTTCTTAACCCTTGCATTGCAGGCTCATCGAAAGCTCTGGATATCAGAAGAGTAATCACTTTACAGCCATTAATGACAGGAGTGAAGAGATTTAAACATGTGTTATGACATATTAATAGCTTAATCTTTATTTTAACATTAATTGAACAGACATCCGTTCCAACTAAATATTAACCCACACCATGGGGGTCCCTATTGGACTCCAGTGACATACACAGTTAACCCCCAATGCCACAAAGGTCCTAGAATGACCTCCGTGGCAAGAAAACCCATATCCACGAGGGGTCCATACAGGACCACTGGGTAACATAATCTAAATCTGTTTACATTTTTTTTATTTTGATGTCTTACTTATTATTTTTTGTAATGTAGGTTTTTGATTTTTTTACTTTATAGCCTTTTTATTTTATGTAATTTATTTTTTTATTAATTGTTTTGTTTATTTTTTTTATTGTAGTGATTGTATAACTTAGACTGCTATGGGGATCATTGAGGACCTCCATGGCACATCAGGGATTATTATTATGGTACCATGGGGATCTTAAGGAGTTAATAGTAATACCATGGGGGTCTATATAGACCCACATAGTATGTAGGGGGTTAATGGGAATAAAATGGGGGTATGTTAAGGATCCCCATGGTATGTGGGTTAATTTGTAGATGCTGTGGATATCTTTAAAGGGAAGAGGTTAACCTTTAGTGATACAGAGGTCATTTAAGGGCTCTGTGCCATCGCATTTAGATTAGGCTACATGGGAGGCATGTAAGAACCCCTGTGGATAGGGGGTTAATGTTTCATGCCATGGCATTGGGGATTACCTGTATGCCATGGGGGTCCCTAACGGTGGGGGTTACTATTTAGGTGCCACAGGGTTACTTTAATGATTATGGGCATGGGGCATTGAATCCATGTGTAACCATACTGAAAAAAGCACTCGCAGTTCAAAGCTGGTATTTTTGCTAGGTACAAGTCAGGAACTGAATAAGGCCCTATGTGTGTTATAAAGTAGGGGGTAGCCCTGAGAACTGAAAGTAAATTCAATTAGCTGTGCAATTACTCTGCTTGAGCAGCAAGACTGGCAAATCACTTCTTTATAACTGTGCCTGGCAGGAAAGGCCAACCCTCCCTGCACTGGGGGACTTTCCAAGCAAGGAACAAAAGTCCAGACTTATATTTAAGAAATGATATCCTGGGGTATGAAATAAAATATTATTTTTTAGACTACGGTAGTTGTCTTTACATTGGATACACTCCAACTGTGCAGGTGGATATAACTAAAAGGCCATAGAACACAATTCTTTATTTAGTGCATGTTTTAAACTTTAAAGGTTATTTTTTTGCCTGAAAAAATATTAAGTAAAACTTGTTTAAAGTTCACTGAAACTAACAGGGAATGAGCCGAGCATACAGTTATATTACTGCTCAATGACAAGACCCCAAGAACAGTTAAACATTTGAATTATTATTCCCCCCCCCCACACTACTTCCTGAAGTAGGACGAAGGTATTGAGAGGATGAGAGGAAGCTTCTAGGTGTACAATGGGAATGTGGCAGCTAAGAGTGTTAGTGTTTCTAACAGGACTAATGGAAATCTCACAAATTTACAGAAGTAGCAGAATGAATTATCACATACAATAGTTGTCAAACTACGAATCGTCGTCACGGCGAAGGCGCTCAGCGCGAGGCTCGCAATGAGCGCCGAAGGATCTCAGACCACCAAAAAAATTAATGTCTGTGGCAAACAGCATTACCTGCCTTACAATTTTATTGCCCCGTCATTTTTGATGGGCAAGTCGCTAGTTTTTTATATAATAAATATAAAGGTAATTACAATATAAACCCGTTCTGGATCGCTACCTTGTCATGATGAAGGGGCATGTGTACTTCAATGAAGCTGTGAGCTATACCATGTAGGATCACCCAAGATGGGCAAGTCATAGCAGAGAGGTCAGAGAAATCATGGTGCACTGGAGAAGGAACTGGCAACCCACTGCAGTATCTTTGCCAAGAAAACCATATGGATAAGCACAACCAGACGAATGAAGTGCCTGGTATGCTGCAGTCCATAGGTTCACAGAGAGTCGGACATGACTGAACGACTATATAAGGGTTGCTTCATTTATATTTTTGGATTCCAAAAAAACATTTTGACAAACATATTGAAAGAAATAGGACATTGGTCCTTTAATTTGTGCCAAATATTTAATTAATTAATCAGAGTAATAATATTTACATATTCAATTCTAACTGAAACCTAGAAAACGAATATACAGTATACGGCTGAGGTTAATTTTAGTTGCCAAGGATTCACATGTTCATAAGTGAGGATGCCATGGGGTTCCATAGGAACAGACAAGCACACCGGAATTAGCTCATGCAAGCAATCACTTAGTATCAGTGAGCTGCTTGAGCTGCTCATTTGTATACTACTACAGCTCAAACAATCCTGAATAATTCAGGAATGGTTCACTTGATTTTTGTGTAATAGAGGGAACAAATAGGGGGGCATGGGGGGCTTACATGGTACCATATCCGTCTATATGGGTGACCCATAAGAAACAATATTAGAACACCTCTTCATAAAAATATCCCTGAAGAAAAACAATATGGCTGAAAAATATTGAACTAGCAGCAAGATCCGTAATTTGTTCCTTGGGATCTTTTCTCTTAAATTATTCAAAACAGTCAATAACCTAATATGCATTGTGATCATAATGATTAAAGGTATATATAAGTTTCCTGGGTTTCAAATGTTTGGTAAGAAACAAGCAGTGATTATCAGGCAAAAATATATTATATAGATAAGTTCAGTGTACTTACAAAGTTATAGGCAGGAAAGTAAAATCCAGCTTTGCACACCCCCAGGGAGCTTACATAACCAAGTACACAGAGGAGAGGCGGTCAAGTACTGAGTTTGACCTTTAAAAGGAAGTGCCATTGCAGTATGGAATCACATGGTAGGGTGGGGACTGAGCTTACAGCTGAATCAGAGGACAAGGAGAGAGATAGAGAGACTACATATCCCAGGCTGCTCTGCAACACAGGAAAACCGGATTATGATACAAATGTATCTGCTTTCTCCTGATTGGCCAAAATGTATTATGAATTTTATGCCAATCTTAACAGGGATTTTCAGGGGTGTCAACTGACAAAAACTGCAGCTTGCAAACTGAATGGATTTAGCAAACATCATGGTGAGTTTGTAAATATTTATTTTGGTATTTTTTCATGCAAAAAAATATTTGCACACACTACTGATTCTCCACTATCAGATGCATTCATAATCCAGGAAATTTAGATATGCATTTAAATAATAAATCTCGAATGCTACAGCCCAAATCTGTGACATGACCGTTCCCATCCCCATAAATATCTTCTATAATCTTTTCTCACCCTTGTACTCTGCATTACAAACGAGTTTAATCATATCTCTAAATTGAAAATCCCAGTCTCGTTCATTTATATGAAAATGTTCACATGCCTTAATAGTTAGGAGAGCGGTCTCCAGACCTCTCCCTTAATAGCACTTTTGCTGAAGAACACGGAAATTACAGTTTAAATTTGGATTTCCTTCTCTGTAATAATTTAGGAGTCTGAAATGTGGCAGAACATGACAGGAAAGGCAAACATTTTTAATTAAAAAAGCCAGGCTCCCACAAGGAAGAAAGAGGTGTTTCATTAGCAGAAAAATGCTTAATTTATCATAAAGTGTTTTAGGGGTTGTATTCCAAGATACAAAGATCGGAGGCAGACATCAGTGCCTTAAAGTGTAAGTTGCTCAGCTTCTGTAGTCACTGTGGATGGGGTAGTAGGTGCATGGACATGTTTCCCAATTGGAAGCTTGGCCCAGTTGAGCGTCACTGGCACCCTGCTCTACATGCGTTTCTACCTAGAATACGATGACATGGCCCTTGTAAGAAATCTAGCCGAATGCTACTTGTTCTTGTAAAGCTTTGTGGGTGCTTGAAGTGATCTTAGAGCTTACATGTCAACTGAACCACCTAAAAAGATAATAAGCATTACATTCTCTTGCAATAGCCAATCAGATAAGGGCAACACTATTATTATACCCTATTCTGATTGGTTGCTATACAATCTGACTACCCGAAAAAAGAGCTCTCTGGTTAAAAATGTAACCAATAATTATATGCAGATTTCATTCCCTGATTTCCGATTGGTTAAAAGCTTAACCAATCAGAAAAAGGGTGGTATTTTCTTTGATTGGTTCCTGTGTAATTAATCAGAGTAATAATATTTACATATTCAATTCTGACTGAAACCTAGAAAACGAATATACAGTATAAGGCTGAGGTTAATTTTAGTTGGCAAGGGGGTCTGTAAGTGAGGATGCCATGGGGTTCCATAGGAAAATACATGGGGTAGATTATATATAGGGGACATGATGATCTATATTGACTCCTATGGCTGACAGACAGGCACACCTGAATACTAATTAGCTCATGAAAGCAATTACTTAGTATCAGTGAGCTGCTTGAGCTGCTCATTTGTATACTACTACAGCTCAAACAATCCTGAATAATTCAGGAATGGTTCACTCGATTTTTGTGTAATAGAGGGAACAAATAGGGGGGCATGGGAAGCTTACATGGTACCATATCAGTCTATATGGGTGACCCGCAAGAAGCAATATTAGAACACCTCTTCATAAAAATATCCCTGGAGCAAAACAATATGGCTGAAAAATATTGGACTAGCAAGCAAGATCCGTAATTTGTTCCTTGGGATCTTTTCTCTTAAATTATTCTTGGGTTATATTTTGCACCAGGCACAATTTATTAAGGACTCTCTGATCTATCTCAGCTCTCAGGAGCTCCAGTTCCCGACATTACAGAGGATTTATCACCTGACACCTCGCTCTCCATGAACAATACGAACCAAACAATTGCACGGCCGGCCTTGCTGCAGAGACATATTCATTATGCTGAAAAGTCAATAGTGGAAAATATATTCTGCATAGACAGAGGTGAACGGGAATTAGACTGTCGCCTTGCAGCAATGGTTATGGAAAGATACATTTACACACGAAAAATAGAAGTCACAACACAACACAAAATACAATCACAATATAAGGAATAAACAACGGAAATGCAAGGGTTAAAATAAGGTTCCAGTTTCACTACTATGCATTTAAAATAGAAACCCACAACAGGAGGACCTGACTAGAGAGTAATTCCATAAATACTCCTATTAGAAGTGGTAATTGTAGGGTCAAAAACAGTAATTAAATTATAACAGTAAATTTTCATGTAATATTTTCCTACAACAATTTGTGGGCGTAGACGGGCCGTAGACGCAAACCCGTAGGCGCAAACCGGTAAACCCTTTCCGGGCATTCAAGCCAATAGACAGCGGTCTAGCCGCAGATGATAGACAGAGGGAAATTGTACATTTGCATTCCACATGCCCATGCGTTGACTGTGTTGTATTTTATGACAAAGTAGCGCGCAGGTCCCAGAGTTGGAGGTTTTTGAGAGAGAGAGAGAGAGAGAAAGCAGGGGTATTTAGAGATCAGTAATATGCGGTTTTGTTCATTTATCTTCTACTTTTTACTATTTTTCACTTAATCCTTGATTACACATATTTACAAATTACACATAATTACAGATTACACATAATTTAAACAACACACATAGAGGCACACAGAGCTAGGTCACTCCATACACACACAAAAAACTGACTTTATATTGTCTTATCCATTTTCTCTAAAGTGAATCAATCCCGGGAAACTCCATGTTGTTACTGTATTTATAAGCAAATAAGTGGCTCATGCATATTAATTAGCTGCGTTGATGTGCTAATTAGGATATGAAGGTAAATGTCTTCCACAAACAACTGTTACTACAGTGCCTTGCAAAAGTATTCACCCCCCTTGGCCTTTTTCATGTTTTGTTGCCTCACAACCTGGAATTAACACGGATTGTTGGAGGATTTGCATAATTTAATTAACAAAATATGCCCAGTACTTTGAAGATTTTTTTGTTATTGTGAAGCAAACAACAAATAGGACAAAATAACAGAAACAGTAAATGTGCATAACTATTCACCCCCTAAAGTCGATACTTTGTAGAGCCACCTTTTGCAGCAATCACAGCTCCAAGTCGCTTTGGATAAGTCTCTATGAGCTTGCCACATCTTACCACTGGTGTTTTCGCCTATTCCTCCTTGCAAAACTGCTCCAGCTCCTTCAAGTTGGATGGCTTGCACTTGTGAACAACAATCTTTTAGACTCACCACAGATTTTCTATTGGATTGAGGTCTGGGCTTTGACTAGGCCATTCCAACACATTTACATGTTTCCCCTTAAACCACTCAAGTGTTGCTTTAGCAGTGTGTTTGGGGTCATTGTCCTGCTGGAAGGTGAACCTCCGTCCTAGTCTCAAATCACGCACAGAGTGGTACAGGGTTTTGCTCAAGAATATCCCTGTATTTAGCACCATCCATCTTTCCCTCAACTCTGACCAGTTTCCCAGTCCCGGCTGCTGAAAAACATCCCCACAGCATGATGCTGCCACCATGTTTCACTGTGGGGATGGTGTTCTTTGGGTGATGTGATGTGTTGGGTTTGCGCCAGACATAGCGTTTTCTTTGATGGCTGAAAAGTTCAATTTTAGTCTCATCAGACCAGAGCACCTTCCTCCATACATTTTGGGAGTCTCACACATGTCTTTTCACGAACTCAAAACATGCCATTTTATTTGCTGAAAGTAATGGCTTTCTTCTGGCCACTCTGCCATAAAGCCCAACTCTATGGAGCGTATGGCTTATTGTCGTCCTATGTACAGATACTCCAGTCTCTGCTGTGGAACTCTGCAGCTCCTCCAGAGTTACCTTAGGTCTCTGTGCTGCCTCGCTGATTAATGCCCTTCTTGCCCTGTCCATGAGTTTTGGTGGGCGGCCGTCTCTTGGCAGGTTTGCTGTTGTGCCATGTTCTTTCCATTTGGTTATGATAGATTTGATGGTGCTCCTGGGGATCATCAAAGATTTGGATATTTTTTATAACCTAACCCTGACTTGTACTTCCCAACAACATTGTCCCTCACTTGTTTGGAGAGTTCCTTGGTCTTCATGGCAGTGTTTGGTTAGTGGTGCCTTGCTTAGGTGTTGCAGCCTCTGGGGGCTTTCAACAAATGTGTGTATATGTAATGATAGATCATGTGACACTTAGATTGCACACAGGTGGACATCATTTCACTAATTTTGTGACATCTGAAGGTAATTATTTGCACCAGAGCTTTTTATGGGTTTCATAACAAAGGGGGTGAAAACATACGCACATGCCAATTTTCTGTTTTCTATTTCTAAAAAATAGTTTTATGTATATATTTTTCGCATTTCACTTCACCAACTTAGACTATTGTGTTCTGATCCATCACATAAAATTCAGATTAACAAAACATTGAACTTAAGGCTGTAATGTAACAAAATATGTAAGAAGTCAAGGGGGTGAATATTTTTGCAAAGCACTGTGTGTGCTGACATTGATATTCTGATCCTACTGACATTTGGATGGTAAGCTTTAAATGTTCTGTGCAGTGTACATGTATTAATATGGAATATTTCATATAATGTAATATTAGCATTATTGTGTACACATGCAGGCGGATGTCCATGACCTGTGTATACAGACAAAGCTCTGGATGTGTGAGAAGGAGGCGATAGAATTGCCAATGATTGTGCGGCGCGGTCTCAAGGCTTAGCGTGTAACATTATCTACATAATGAGCGAAAACTAAAAGCACTGCTTCTATTTTAGATCCAGCTCAAGGTCTCTCGTTCAACAAACAAAGCGAGATGTTCTGTGAGGCAGGAGGTGCAGAGTATGGAGAGGTTATGTTAAAGCGATATTCTGCAGAGTTTTACATCTCTGAAATAAAGGGTTAGCCTGCAGAGTATTGCATCTCTTAATAAGGGAGATGAAAGGGTTAAGAGCAAATTCTGCAAAGATTTTAACATAGAACTACTGGAAATAATATTATCTCAAATGAAGGTAGATAACTTGCAGAATATTGCACCAATAACAAAGAGTTAGATTATGCAGAACATCACACTTCTATCTTAAAAAGCTATGCTGCAGAACGGAAATGAAAATAGTGCATTTTTAACTTACTGTATATGGGCATGCAGAAGAGCAGTAAATTCTGCAGAGTATTGCTCCTCTAATTTAGAAGGATATACCACAGCAGTGTTAGAGCTACTGCTGGTGAAGCAGGTGCAAGGCACCAGGGCCCACTACAGGGTAGGGGCCCTTTGCTAGTGGCAGTAAATGAGGAATCCTAATTTATAAGATGTGGATGGCCGAATTACTTTACAGAAAGGGGTCCTGATCACAATAGGGGGGATCTGATTATCTCCATAAATAGTTGCCATTTTTATTAGCCCAAAGTGGTTGATCAAGAAGTTGTAAGGGGGGCCCCAAATTATTTTGCACAGGGGCCCTCCACTGTATTGCGCCCCTGATCTGTCAATTTATAGGTGAAATGCACTGCTGAAAATCTATGGGGGCATTCTGCAGAGTACTGAGCCTCTAATTATGGGGATATTATGTATTACACCTTCATCTTATATTATGCAGAGTATTGTATCACTAACAGCAATATATTCTGCAGAGTATTGTGCATTCAAATGATTACCCTCATTTAGGGGTAATTTAGGGGTAATGCAGAATTAGGTGATAATTAAAGATATATTGTACACAGTACTGGTCCTGACTGTGACATTTAATTAGGTGATTGGGCAGTGATTTTAAAGCCTCATTATCACTAAAATATGAGTCAAATAGAGGAATTTAGGTTTCCAGTGGAAATAGAGAATATCGACTTAGCAATCAAAGTAATGGTGGTATCTAATCAGTGGCTCTGCTCGCAATCAGCCATAGTAATGTGTGCCGGTACTCGCAGGTGGAGTCACATACACCCACTCTTAAGGATTAACCCTTCAGCCCCAGCAAGTTACTGACACAAACAGATAGAGATCTAGGGACAAGACATTCAGGGTTGTAAATAATATATCCAGAATACTAAGAAAAGTGATTATTTTTAGGCCAAGTATATTGCAAAGTAGTTTATTTTAGATTACAGCATTCAGTCTTGGAGTGTTAGAGTGGTCTTTTAATGGTAATTAGAGATACTTCAATAAGGATGATCTGAAAGCACTCAGTTATGGGCACAAGTCTTAATCACTTTCCAGAGGTGCATAATATAATTAATGTGCTTTTAGCATTTACAAGTTTAATGTCTCTAAACTGATGTTATCTATATTTGATTTTTCGGCTGATTATGAGAAGGAAAGTATCATTTAATATTAATAATGCAACAAAAGAGGTTCTTGGAAAGTCTGGAAGTCTGGGTATTGGTTTTCCCATTATCTATTTTATACCAATGTACAGTATTATAGTTTTCCCAGCTCCCGATCTGGATCATACAGGTGGCAATATGGAAACCTCAGGGAAACATACTTCAGTCCAGTCCATTACAATGGAATAAAGTATTAGCATTATTATAACTCTGTTTATAAATTAATATTTTCTGCAGCGCTAGTACAAGAGCTTTTCATTCCTGCTCAAGTTAACACCATTTTTTTTTGCATTGTTCAATCATTTCCGACGTTCTGTGACCCCATGGACAGTAACACACCAGGACCAAAATGGGGGACGGGAAGCACAACAACCTCTGGTGCAGGTCACTTGGATAACCAATATGTTTTATGTATTTCAGAGATAAGATTGGGCCCCACCTTACTAGACCTCAAGAATGCGAGGTACTAGAATCAATCTCATCTGATCCTTCACTCTGGTCAGGTGTCTAGTGGGTCGCCCAATTCTCTGTAGTTCTATTTGATATATGTCCTTATTTGGGGGTAATATCAAGTGTGAAATCCCAATCTCTTATATGATTTCAAAGGCTACTATATAGATCAGTAGCTTATTGCTAGACCACCTGCTCTCAGTATAGAAAAAATATATATATAGTATCCGAGAGCTCAATATGTCAGATATATTATTATAATCCTTTATTAAAAAATAAATAAAACATATATAGAAAACTATATGAATGAAAATACAAGTATAACAGGATTTGATACAATAAAAATGCAATAACAAAAACTGCATTAGAATAATAAAAACTCCATATGAGTAATTGATCCAAAGATGATATTTTATCCAATATGGTTGATAGACGCGTTTCACCACTACTCATGTGGCTTCTTCAGTAGACGACTTAGTGCCCTGCTTTTCAGCGTCCTCCAATTCCACTCACAATAGATCCCTTATATTACCCTATACTACCCTATACCACCCTATGTGACTTTTGGCTACTACCATATATTAATTTTTGTCAATGCCAATTTGAATATTTGCTTTCTACACTAAGAGCAGTATAACGTTTTTGTAACAGTTTTGGTACAGTTGGGATTATTAAGGGAGGGTGGAGGAATGTAATTATTATTTTCAAGAACTTTGTTGTGGACGCTGATTAGGGCTCTAAACCTTAGAATCCTTCCTATTAAGGACTTACTGGAAGAGATATTGAATATCCGCTCAATTAGGACTCTTTGGCTCATTTTAAATAACCCTTGTTTTAGTTTACCCTTGTTTCCCTTGGCTTTAAACGTTTAAATTGTTGTTGTGAGGTATAAGTACCTAATAAAGTTTTTTATTGTACATATATGTAACTTTTCCCATGTTCTGTTATACGAAATATTGAGATATGGTATTTTGATACCAGAGTGGAAAACACTCATGGGATTTGACAATCCGTGCTAACCCCTATCTATGGCTTCTTCAGTATTAAAAATACCCTTCTATGTGAGTTCCTGAGCTCAATCACAGTGTATACAAGCAACCTGATTGTTGTCTAGATCTATAAAAATTATGTATTTTTATTTGTATATTGTTTTTTATATTTTTTTTCTAATAAAGTATTATAATACTATGTCTGACATATTGAGCTCTCGGATACTATATATATTTTTTTTCTATGCTGAGAGCATGCGGTCTACCAATAAGCTACTGATCTATATAGTAGCCTTTGAAATCATATAAGAGATTGGAATTTCACACTTGATATACCCAAAATAAGACACAGTAGACACCTGACCAGAGTAAAGGTTTAAATGAGATTGATTCTAGTACCTCACATCCTTGAGGTCTAGTAAGGTGGGGTCCAATCTTATTAATCTCTGAAATATATAACACATATTTTTGTCTCTCTATATATCTACAACACTATTGTGGACAGTGTCTGACAGAGAGACCAATTGCTCTAAGCGCCCATTCACCAACCAAGCATAGTCTGTTATCAATTTCTTATGGTGATTATCGTCGATAATTACTAATTGACACCAGGGAGTGTGCTTTATTGTTTTGAGTCTCAAGCCATATGAAATAGAAAACACTAGAACTTCTGCTGTGTCCATTTGAAGAGGTTTTGGGGGTCACTGGGCAACAAGAAGATCCTAGAAGTTCTGGGGACCTGTGTTCTGATGTTTTTTGAGTACAAATGAGAGGATTATTATTTAATTGTTTTAAAGTAGTTAGTTTTATTCTCTTGTGTGCAATAATGATTTAGCATCTACACCTCAGTTACCTTAAGAGACCACCAGAGCGACAGACTCTCACCTTCTGGAGCTTCCTCCTTTCTTCCTGTTTCACCTCATGATAGCTGCCATGTGGCAGCTTTCCCCTAAAGCCACACCCACATGGTCTCTCATGGTCCTACTGAGCAGCCAATGACACGCTGTGTGTCTAAGCAGCACGAGACACAGGAAATGTCATGCCCATCCTCTGTAGACATGGGTTTTTAGCTCATAGCTGTGCAACATGGCACCTACCATAAAGGACAAAAAGAAGAAAGGAGGAGATTCCGGAAGGTGAGAATCTGTTATTCTGGGGACTTGGTAAAAGTAAGTTAACTTTTAAATCACAGTTACACTGAGGAGCATAAAATTAGCTAGTTAAATCATTTATATAAAACAAAAAAATATCTACCGAATCCATTTACAACTAACTTTTGCAAGTGTGTGTATTGTTTTAGCGTGTTTTATGTAGGCTTCTCATGTTTGTTAATCCGGTCAGTGTAAGTGTATATAAGATTAGTAGTTCTATATTTAGTGTTTGTGTGTTTATACTTTGTTTGTCATATACTGTTTGTATATATAAACAAATAAATACAGTCAGTATACATAAACAATTAATATAAATCCTCCAGGGCAACATAATAAATACACACTGCTAGGAAAATAAATCAATATATCATTCTCCACTGCCCCATAAGTAAATCTTGGTTATGCTTTGCTAATCAATTCCTCTTTTTACATTGCTGCTTACAATCTAATAATTTGTATACACGATAGCACTAAAGATTACACTAGGCTGATTTCCTTGGGGGGACTTACAAGATATATTGCATGTGAAATATATAATACTCATGCACATTTATTCAGTTAGCTATTAAGTTGTATAATCTGAATCCATTGAACGGTTCATTTTCTTTACGTGTAGGAAATGCTAATTCACTGTAAATGCTGAGGGAATGTTCCTCCCATGTAATTAAACAGAGATCCATCAATCAGTGCTGCCCCCTCCCTAACGACATAAACCAGGGGAGGGAGGTGGAGACAAGATCATCGGAAGCCAAAGGTTCTTACCATCAAAACCAAAGTGGCAGTTAGAGACTGCGGATGCAGATGTCTTTAATGTAATATATATATATATATATATATATAGAGAGAGAGAGAGAATACAATAATAAAAAACTTAGGAGCCTGGAAGAAAGTTCTTCATAGAGATACATTATACTTTGGTACTACAATATTATGGAGCCAGCAATACACATTTTAGGAGCACTGCTCCCATGGAATTTCCATATATATATATATATATACATATATATATATACACATACACACACTCCTATCAGTCTCTCTATCTATATATCACCTATATTAGTTTTCATTTTTGAGTAACGCCTGAGAGATGCGTTCTGCGCTGGTGTTACTCAAAACTGGTATCTGTAAATTTTGGGCAACTGCGCATATATCAGCACAGGTGCGCCTGATTTGCGTATGTGAGGCATAGCCACAGCATTGGGTGGGAGAAAGGAGGCTGAGAGAGGGAGGGAAAGAGAGAGGGGAGAGAGGGAGAGGCAGAGAGAGAGAGAGGAAGAGGAGAGAGGGAGGGGGAGGGAGGAGAGAGGAGGCAGAGAGAGAGAGAAAGGGAGTTGGAGAGAGATAGGAGGGGGAGGGAGAGAGAGGAGGGGGTGAGGGGGAGGGACAGAGAGAGAGGGAGGGGGAGGGAGAGAGGGGGAGGGAGAGAGAAAGCACACAGAGCGCAGAGAGAAAGAGAGAGATAGCACAGAGATAGACAGCAGGCGAACAGAGAGAGAGTAGGAGCACAGAGAGAGACAGAACAGACAATTGTACTTTAAATAAGGCTACAGTAAATTTTAGGACAGACAATTGAACATAGCATATGAGGCTGTCATTTATGATAGGCAAGTTACTAGTATATATATATATATATATATATATATATATATATATATATATATATATATATATAAATAATATACACATAGGGATGGTGCACATAAATATCCACTACTTAGGGTCTAGGCACATTTTATAGGAGGCAGATGTTTTTCAAGTGGTAATGTTAAATACACAACTAGAGTGGTCCTTTAAGGGTGTCCTCTGTATCATGTTGCACAAGCACATGGCTGCCTTCCTCCCACTTCAATACAACAAAGTTTGTTAGAGACTCCGCGCTTTGAGGCGCAGCAAGTGCAGGATCACCGGTAGCGCCTGTTCTAACCCCGCGCTCTTTGTTCTGCACCGGAGGCAAGAGAAGCTGATTGAGAGGGAAGGACGCAGGACGCTTTTGTATGGAGCGGCAGGGAGAAAATTCAATGGATATTCAGTCAAAAGGATTTGGAAATCTTAGAAAAATCACTGATATTTTTGTCTCCTGGTTTTGTTCTCTTATTTTTGGTTTTGATGATGCGGTTCTTTGAAGGTTGGAAACAGTAACACAGCTACTGTTGGTGCAGCAGGTGCAAAGCACCAGGATCCCACAATAGATTAGGGGTCCTCTGCCACCAGATGCAACCTGGGAGAGGGACCACCTACATTTATATTAACTCATACAGGAATCTACCTTGAAAAGAGGGCCACAAAATATTTTGCACCAGGGCCCTCCATTCACCAGCTCTGCCTCTGGTTTGAAATATGATGGATGTCTGGAGAGGTAGATGAATATTTTGCAACTTAACCACCTAAATGGACCATTGTCACATACTTGTCATATATGTAACAAACTAATCACTATGGTAGCTATATTAAATATTGCTGACTCTGCTTGTGTCCTGAGGGATCGGTCCCAAAAACCTGTCTGTAGCTCAAGGGAGAGGGTCATCTCAATAGGGGTTACACTTTAATTTAGTACTATAGACACATGGCGATGTAAACTGGTAGTCAAAACAGAATCAAAACTAACCTTTAAATAGTCCAACTTGGATTAAGCAGCTGTCTGTGGAATTTCTGATGTTAGAGTAAATGTAGAACTAAAATGTAAAGTTTAAAGAATTTTCTTCATGCTTATTCTCCTTCAAGTTTAGCTCTCTGCTCCCCAGGACTCCGCTGGTCTCCTGGGCCTCTTCCTTTGGCACTCTAGACTTTTCTTCAAGTTCATTCGCCATCAGGTTCGGCTCTCTGCTCCCCAGGACCCTACTGGTCTCCTGGGCTACTTCCTCTAGCACTGTAGACTTTTTCTTCAAGCTCATTTCCCATCAGGTTCGGCTCTCTGATCCCCAGGACTCCGCTGGTCTCCTGGGCTTCTTCCTCTGGCACTCTAGACTTTTCTTCAAGTTCATTTCCCATCAGGTTCGGCTCTCTGCTACCCAGGACTCTGCTGGTCTACTGGGCTTCTTCCTCTGGCACTCTAGACTTTTCTTCAAGCTCATTTCCCATCAGGTTCGGCTCTCTGATCCCCAGGACTCCGCTGGTCTCCTGGGCTTCTTCCTCTGGCACTCTAGACTTTTCTTCAAGTTCATTCTCCATCAGGTTCGGCTCTCTGCTCCCCAGGACTCAGCTGGTCTCCACGGCTTCTACCTCTGGCACTCTAGACTTTTCTTCAAATTCATTCTCCATCAGGTTCAGCTTTTTGATCCCCAGGACTCCGCTGGTCTCCTGGGCTTCTTCCTCTGGCACTCTAGACTTTTCTTCAAGTTCATTCTCCATCAGGTTCGGCTCTCTGCTCCCCAGGACTCAGCTGGTCTCCACGGCTTCTACCTCTGGCACTCTAGACTTTTCTTCAAATTCATTCTCCATCAGGTTCAGCTTTTTGATCCCCAGGACTCCGCTGGTCTCCTGGGCTTCTTCCTCTGGCACTCTAGACTTTTTCTTCAAGGTAATTTCCCATCAGATTTGGCTCTCTGCTCCCCAGGACTCCGCTGGTCTCCTGGGCTACTTCCTCTAGCACTCTAGACTTTTTCTTCAAGTTAATTTCCCATCAGATTCGTCTCTCTGATCCACAGGACCCTACTGGTCTCCTGGGCTTCTTCCTCTGGCACTCTAGACTTTTCTTCAAGTTAATTTCCCATCAGGTTCGGCTCTCTGATCCCCAGGACTCCGCTGGTCTCCTGGGCTTCTTCCTCTGGCACTCTAGACTTTTCTTCAAGTTCATTCTCAATCAGGTTCGGCTCTCTGCTCCCCAGGACTCCACTGGTCTCCTGGGCTTCTTCCTCTGGCACTCTAGACTTTTTCTTCAAGGTAATTTCCCATCAGATTTGGCTCTCTGATCCCCAGGACTCCGCTGGTCTCCTGGGCTACTTCCTCTAGCACTCTAGACTTTTTCTTCAAGTTAATGTCCCATCAGATTCGTCTCTCTGATCCCCAGGACTCTACTGGTCTCCTGGGCTTCTTCCTCTGGCACTCTAGACTTTTCTTCAAGTTAATTTCCCATCAGATTCGGCTCTCTGCTCTCCAGGACTCTGCTGGTCTCCTGGGCTTCTTCCTCTGGCACTCTAGACTTTTTCTTCAAGTTAATTTCCCATCAGATTCGGCTCTCTTATCCCCAGGACTCCGCTGGTCTCCTGGGCTTCTTCCTCTGGCACTCTAGACTTTTCTTCAAGTTCATTCTCCATCAGGTTCGGCTCTCTGATCCCCAGGACTCCGCTGGTCTCCTGGGATTCTTCCTCTAGCACTCTAGACTTTTTCTTCAAGTTAATTTCCCATCAGGTTCGGCTCTTTGATCCCCAGGACTCCGCTGGTCTCCTGGGCTTCTTCCTCTGGCACTCTAGACTTTTCTTCAAGTTCATTCTCCATCAGGTTCAGCTCTCTGCTCCCCAGGACTCCGCTGGTCTCCTGGGCTTCTTCCTCTGGCACTCTAGACTTTTCTTCAAGTTCATTCTCCATCAGGTTCAGCTCTCTGCTCCCCAGGACTCTACTGGTCTCCTGGGCTTCTTCCTCTGGCACTCTAGACTTTTCTTCAAGTTCATTCTCCATCAGGTTCGGCTCTCTGATCCCCAGGACTCCGCTGGTCTCCTGGGATTCTTCCTCTAGCACTCTAGACTTTTCTTCAAGTTCATTCTCCATCAGGTTCAGCTCTCTGCTCCCCAGGACTCCGCTGGTCTCCTGGGCTTCTTCCTCTGGCACTCTAGACTTTTTTTCAAGTTCATTCTCCATCAGGTTCAGCTCTCTGCTCCCCAGGACTCTACTGGTCTCCTGGGCTTCTTCCTCTGGCACTCTAGACTTTTCTTCAAGTTCATTCTCAATCAGGTTCGGCTCTCTGCTCCCCAGGACTCCACTGGTCTCCTGGGCTTCTTCCTCTGGCACTCTAGACTTTTCTTCAAATTCATTCTCCATCAGGTTCAGCTCTCTGCTCCCCAGGACTCTACTGGTCTCCTGGGCTTCTTCCTCTGGCACTCTAGACTTTTCTTCAAGTTAATTTCCCATCAGATTCGGGTCTCTGCTCTCCAGGACTCCGCTGGTCTCCTGGGCTTCTTCCTCTGGCACTCTAGACTTTTTTTTAAGTTCATTCTCCACCAGGTTCAGCTCTCTGCTCCCCAGGACTCCGCTGGTCTCCTGGGCTTCTTCCTCTAGCACTCTAGACTTTTCTTCAAGTTCCCATAGTTGAATGTTTTCAGCTGGCCAAATTTACAAATACCATTCCCACACCATCCTTCCTAAGACTTACTATTTGTACTTGAAATAAGGACCATTTGTGTTCTAGTATATATTTAGACTTTTTTGGGGGTTATTTTGATGTGAGGCTCCTGACATCAGTGCAGGACCTACTTGATTATTTTCTCAAGCTAATTACACCCACATATAACGTCCTGAAACAATTGCACTATAGTAGTAACTGATTTTGAACACTAGAGATTCATATGATCAAATTTATATTTATTAAATATACTTATTAGTCTTAAGTCATAATGTAATCACACAGTATGTTGACTATATGGGAAAACCGCTTCTCCTGACAGTTCTGACGCATGCAGATATAAACACATATGGATTTAGTTTCCTGGCCCGATTTACAATTGAGGGTTTTTAATCTGCTTTCGACCCTCCATAATTATCTTGTGTCTCTTCTAGCAACTTCCAATGGATTTGTTCTTCTGTGACGCTGAACATGACACATAGAGATATTTATATCACCTGCACACAAGAAGCTATGGTGGTCTATTTTTAAGTATAAAAATGAAAAATATATTATTATATAAAGTAGTTACATCCAACTGACTCAATATTTAGTCACTGTGGAGATCTGGGTTCTTTTTCTGTGTATTTATTGTTTCCATAATATCTGTAGAAAGGAAGCTCCTTGGGATAGAAGAGTCTTCAATCAAATATAAAGACCCTCCTCTGGTATGTGGGAGAGACGCATTAGATCTAAACATAGAAATCCCAGCAGATATACTGGTAATTTGATTGTGGATAAAGAATTGGATTTGGGGGTTATTTTATCAGATGATTTAAAATTAGGAGAACAATGCAACAAAGCTACATGAGAAGTAAGATGGACCTTGTTTGTTTTGGTAGAGGAATCGACAGCAAACAACAAGAGGTACTAACACTGCTCTATAGATACCTAGTTAGTCCTCATCTACAATATTGTCAAAGTTCTAGGGGCCATCACATCTAATAGTTGTCAAACTGCGAGTTGTCGTCACACTTGCGAGCATCGCAAAGCGAGGCAAGCCGTTGAGGCATAGAAGCCTTCCGAGCTCGGAGCACTTAGGCATTGAAACACGCCAAAGGCGCTTCTGCGAGCCTCGCAAAGCGAGGAGACCAGTTGGGGCATTGAAACACGCAGGACTTAAGTTAAGAAACGCGGGACTTACTTAGGCTGCAAGCAGTTGAGGAACGCAGGACTTAGAAAAAAAAATGTCAACCTCGGAATGTCGGGGGCAAAAAAAAAAGCCTTGCAAAAATACGACTTTAACGTCCGAACAGCGGAAATTGAAAAATATGAAAAACAAGACAAAAAAAAACACTCACACACAGCATGGGGGGAACTCCAGGATGCCTGGGAGTGATGTTGCACGCAAATTTATTCGAAAATCGTCTAAGCGAGAAAAAAAATGTCAGACGAAAAAAATGAAAACGAGGCTAAAGGAGACGGGAGCGCGCAAATCACCACTAGGCAGGTACGAGTTAGCCAGGAACGTAGGAGATACGAAATATACCATTACAACAAACGGAAAATGCTTGCAAGCCAAGTAACACATAGAAAAAAGCTGCCATTTTACAACACTATCTTGCAAATAATAATATTTACACTGCACACTTGCCACATGGCTGACACTTTCTCCTCAGGAGATCAACAGTCCAACTGTACATTTTCAGATGCAGGAAGAGATTGTTAGCTCTTCAGGATATTGATTACTGCATATTAAATATAAATAGGTAAAGTATATTCATTTATTAATTCATATTCATTTATTCATTTACTGTACTCATTTTCTTTTATATTTTACACTGTGTCTTCACGGTCAGCACCGAAGGTGATCGTTGCAAAGTAGGAAACTTGAAGTACGCAAAGGGAGAGGCTCGCAATGAGCGACAAAGGTCCTCAGAGGAGCAAAAGCCTTACAATATGAGGCAAACCGCATTCCCATGGTTTCAAATTTTATTTCCGTCATTTTTGACGGGCAAGTCACTAGTTTATATATGTTTAACTTAAGAAATGTGCCCAAGTCAAGCTCTGGAGACCGTATTTAAAAAAATTAGAAACTGGTGTATTCGAAGGACGGAGTCTAAAATGGTACATGGTCTAAAGCGAGGGTTAGGAACCAATGGCTCTAGAGTAACATGTGGCTCAGTAGAGGTAAACAAGTGGCTCTTCTATTAGGCCCAAATACATGAGCATGAACTCAAATCATTGTTTTCTGTGGATTCAAATTAGTGTTAGTTTGCCTCATTGATTAATAAAAGGCAAAACAGACAACATTCATACAATTTTGACCATGTGTCATTGTACAATTTGATATAAAAGTATCTAGGTCAGTGTTGGGGCACTTGGTCCAACGAAGGCTGACGAAAATCCGGCATATCAGTTTCACTCTGCTTGTGCAGTCAGGTTCTTTCTCATTAGCACATGTGAGTTAATCATTTTAATTGATTTTCATAGATTAACTTGTGCTTATTAAAAGAGATCTAGAAATCCTGGGATGATGGTGCAAGGAGGTTTTACCTTCAATATGTCTGAGTGGGCAGCAGGAAGAGTTGCGTCAATTGGGACCAATGAAATGATAGGCCTGCCTGATGCCAAGCTCCATGATGGTCCAGCCTCCAGGCAAAGCTGGTCATGCCCCTTGATGGGGCACAGGGGGTTGAAGAAAAACAGCACTGCATGAGGGGAAAACTATTAACTTTTATTTATTTTAAATAGCACACTTTTTTCAATGGTCTCTGCCCAACAAACAAACATATTAAATGAATTACACTGGTCCTTTAAACCACGTTGTGTAGGTAGATAGAATGAGCAGACAAGATGGGCCATTTGGTTCTTATCTGATGTGAAATCAATACTTCTAAGTATGCTACTTTGTATAAACCAGGATTTCAATCGAGCCTTCCATTTAACTTGTCTGAAAGACTTCTTATTTAAGTGATGCTTTTACAAATGACCTCCTAATACAAGCGACCATGGACTTTTGTAGTATAAGAGCACTAAGTACTGAATGGCTAATGTGAGGGAGAAGGACACCAAAACACAAAATGGCACCAGGAGTTTTATGCAAAAACAATAATCAAAGAACATTGTAAGCTGTAAATAATAGATTTAGCTATTACTGATCACTGCACATTGCCCCAATCCTAGGAATTTCCTCACTACCTTCATTAAAAACCAAGAAGATTATCTGTTAGCTTGGAGGCCATTCAAAGGAGACATCCTTCAGCATGTATAATGCTATCTTCATTTTAGTTTCCAAGCTTGCTGACCATGATCTGCACCTTGCTTTTTTCAAATGCTTCTCCTGCTCCACACAATTCCCTGCCTGTTCCATACCGATTCCACAAGTTTCCGAAAGCTTCCTGATAAGCCAATGGACCAGATGTACTAAATGGAGACGTGTTGGAGAAACATTTCTATCCCTGTTTTCATATGTACTGAGATTTAATGTGTCCACATGTTTTCACTCTGTAGTAAGTATGACCTACCTTCTCAGAGAAGACTATCATAAACCAGCTTAAAGGATCACTGCAGCTCAAGATAAAGAAATTGTTTGTCAAGTATGTACTAAACTAGCAATATTAACAGTTGTGTACGCCATAAGCATAAAGCATTTATTGGGAAAATCTGTGTTTTTTTTTTGCATTTTATGTTTGTTACATCACTTCTCAGAGCTGAATCACATGGGTGTGTGTTTTGGCTGTGAAAAGTGGGGTTGAGAATAAGGGAATAGAGAGCCATTGTAAAAATAATTGAATAGGATTGTGATAGGCACAGAACTCCTTCCCTCTCGCTGGCCCAGAAGCATCTCCAGTAATGTAAAAGCTACTCTCATACGCAACACTTCCACCAAGGTGCCATGGAGCTCTCCATGGTCCTGCAGAGTCATCAACGTGTATTTTTGTTATAACTATACTTGACTTTTTCTGTTTTATTATGCACCGACTTAATAGTTTCAAACAAATATTTTTTTTTCCAATCTATGGTGGTCCTATAACATTGGATTCATATTTTCTGTCATGGGTCACTGGGTTGGATGTAGTTATGTGCTACACTGTGAAGAGTATGGGCTAAGATATGACCATTAAGAGTCTTCTAACCCTTCATTTATTTATAAGTTGTTGTTATTACTATTATATGAGACGGGACATTAAAACATACACTTTTGTACAAGACAAGATGAGAGTCTTGATCTTGTGAGAGCTTACAATCTAAGAGGAAATTATAAGTGATAGAGATATAAGGTAGGGGGACTTCTTGGTGTATAGATGTTATTGTGTGATACAGTTAGATGCGTGCGAGACCCAGAATAAATGACCATAAATGAAGTTGTAGTGGATGGTATTAAGAAAATATGTTTTTTTGGGCAGGTGAGTTTTCAGACAATATTTGACTGTCTGAAGACTAATGGAAAGTCTAATGAAGTCAGATAGGGGGTTATAAAGAGTGATAGAAGCCCAGGAAAAGATTTATATGAGAGCTTGGGAGGAAGTAACGATTGAGGATGAGAGGCACAAATCAGTGGCTTGGAGGAGGAGGCGTCTTGGAGGGTATCTGGAGAAAAGAGCTGAGATAGTGAAAGGAGCTTTGGAAGTCTTGTAATTTTGAAATGGGCAACTAAATGGCAGATGAGATTTAGTACAAATAAATGTAAAGTTATGCATTTGGGAAGGAAAAATAGGCATGTAATTTATAATCTTTATGGAGCAAATCTAGGGGTATCAGATATTGAGTAGTTGTGGACAACCACCTAGGTAACAGTGCTCAATGACAAGCAGCAGCTGCAAAGGCAAATAAAATATTAGCATGTATTAAGAAGGATATAGAAGCCAGGGAAGCAAATATAATTCTGCCACTATATAAATCCCTAGTACGCCCTCATTTGGAATATGGAGTACAATTTTGGGCACCACTTCATAAAAAGGACATTTTAGGGCTCGAAAAAGTACAGTGAAGGGCTACAAAACTAATAAGGGGAATGGAGGGGCTAAGTTATAAAGGAAAACTATCAAACTAAACATATTCTCTCTAGAAATAAGGCATTTAAGATGGGATATGATTACCTTATATAAATATATCCAGTGTCAGTATAATGCTTTGTCAATTGTCAATAAAAAAGATTCCACCTTAAAGCAAGAAAATGGTTCAGGAAGGATTTTTATATTTCCTTATGGGGCAATTTATCAATGTTTTTTTTCTGATTGCCTTCCTAAACAATTAATCCACATATTACAAGAATCAAATGAGATCTAAAAAGGTTGAACTTGATGGACTTAAAGTCTTTTTTCAACCTCAATTACTATGTAAGGAGTCAGTGTAGGGTTTAGCAAAGTTAAGCATTGATTAGGGTGGATGTGTATGGCAGAGGTGATCAGGGGGGATCGGCAGCTGGGGTTGGGGGGGGGGCCTAAAGTTAGCAGGGGGTTGCATTCGGTGAGTAGATCTCAATGGCCAGTCCTGTGAGGCATGAAGAGAGCCTAACCCTTAAACATATACTACCAGTAGTCACAGCTATGGACAGATTATTCATGCATTTATACGAGTTCAAATGCACTCTGATCAAATCAGTGCTTATCTAGTTGGAAAGTTAATTTATAACATGTTTTACCACACTGTTAAAAATGTTCTGGATCTCAAAGGCAGTCCACCTGCTCCATGCCCCTAAGCCAGCCTGTGTTCCTCCAGCCTCTTGAGATGAGGCACAGTTACTGCTCACATTTCATATTAAAGGAATCCTTATGTGCCCCCCCTCCCCGCTCATACTGTAATGTGTGACAGACAAGCTGGGAGCTGCTAATTACTCCCTCGGTATAACGAGCTCTGAATGGCTCCTAACTGCTGCTGTAGGTGTAGAACAAGGCGCCTGTCACAAGATGGCTCTGACAGTTGATAAACCCTTCAATGCAGACAGGAGTGTTAACCCATTCATGGCAGAACGCTCACGGTGATGTATACTCAGCAATGACTAGTCCTAGCCAATTAATTATAGCCCGGCTCAAGAATTCCATGGGGCATTTTTACTGGCGGTGGCTTTCGCTGTTTACCATTAATAGCCGCTAAGTAAAGGCTTCTTAAGGGCTCCTAAGCACAGAAAAAAGTCCCATCTTTAAAGTCTATATTTCAAAACAAGTACATGTACATCTAAGCAAAATTCCAATAACAAAAAAAAACATCTATACACATACAGTGGATATAAAAAGTCTACACACCCCTGTTAAAATGTCAGGTTTCTGTGCTGTAAAAAAATTAGACAAAGATAAATCATTTCAGAACTTTTTCCACCTTTAATGTGACCTATAAACTGTACAACTCAATTGAAAAACAAACTGAAATCTTTTAGGTGGAGGGAAGAAAAAAAAAAGAAAAATAATGTGGTTGCATAAGTCTGCACACCCTCTTATAACTGGGGATGTAGCTGTGTTCAGAATTAAGCAATCACATTCCAAATCGTGTTAAATAGGAGTCAGCATACACCTGCCATCATTTAAAGTGCCTCTTATTAACCCCAAATAAAGTTCAGCTGCTCTAGTTGGTCTTTCCTGAAATGTTCTTAGTCGCATCCCACAGCAAAAGCCATGGTCCACTGAGAGCTTCCAAAGCATCAGAGAGATCTCATTGTTAAAAGGTATCAGTCAGGAGAAGGGTACAAAAGAATTTCCAAGGCATTAGATATACCATGGAACACAGTGAAGACAGTCATCATCAAGTGGAGAAAATATGGCACAACAGTGACATTACCAAAAACTGGAGCTCCCTCCAAAATTGATGAATAGACGAGAAGAAAACTGGTCTGGGAGGCTACCAAGAGGCCTGCAGCAACATTTAAGGAGCTGCAGGAATATCTGGCAAGTACTGGCTGTGTGGTACATGTGACAACAATCTCCCGTATTCTTCATATGTCTGGGCTATGGGGTAGAGTGGCAAGATGAAAGCCTTTTCTTACGAAGAAAAACCTCCAAGCCAGGCTACATTTTGCAAAAACACATCTGAAGTCTCCCAAAAGCATGTGGGAAAAGGGTTATGGTCTGATGAAACCAAGGTTGAACTTTTTGGCCAAAATTCCAAAAGATATGTTTGGCGCAAAAACAACACTGCACATCACCAAAAGAACACCATACCCACAGTGAAGCATGGTGGTGGCAGCATCATGCTTTGGTGCTGTTTTCTTCAGCTGGAACTGGGGCCTTAGTTAAGATAGAGGGAATTATGAACAGTTCCAAATACCAGTCAATATTGGCACAAAACCTTCAGGCTTCTGCTAGAAAGCTGAACATGAAGAGGAACTTCATCTTTCAGCATGACAACGACCCAAAGCATACATCCAAATCAACAAAGGAATGGCCTCACCAGAAGAAGATTAAAGTTTTGGAATGGCCCAGCCAGAGCCCAGACCTGAATCCGATTGAAAATCTGTGGGGTGATCTGAAGAGGGCTGTGCACAGGAGATGCCCTCGCAATCTGACAGATTTGGAGTGTTTTTGCAAAGAAGAGTGGGCAAATCTTGCCAAGTCAAAATGTGCCATGCTGATAGACTCATACCCAAAAAGACTGAGTGCTGTAATAAAATCAAAAGGTGCTTCAACAAAGTATTAGTTTAAGGGTGTGCATACTTATGCAATCATATTATTTTATTTTTTAGATTTTTTCTTCCCTCTACCTAAAACATTTCAGTTTGTTTTTCAATTGAGTTGTACAGTTTATAGGTTACATTAAAGGTGGAAACAGTTCTGAAATGATTTATCTTTGTCTAATTTTTTTACAGCACAGAAACCTGACATTTTAACAGGGGTGTGTAGACTTTTTATATCCACTATATAAATAAATATATTTGCATGTAAATGTAGTAGTAGTGTTAGGTAATTAAACTTGTAAGCGAAGGAAGTTAATTGTCATTAACAAATAAATGACCTTCCCCTCACTCTTTATCTAGTGTCATTTATATACTCTTACAGTGGAGCAAATCTAGGGGTATTAGATATAGAAAGGGATTTGGGAGTGCTTGTGGACAACCACAGTGGGGGTGATAAAGAAGAAGTGCATGCCCATCATTTGGTATAGGGTTTAATAATGATAAGACTTTAAAGGCCCATTTACCGCAGTGTAAGTGCTCTTCATGCTGTGTAAGAACCCAAGATTGTAAGTTAAAATGACCTGTTTACTTTTCAATTACACTAATAACAGCCAAAAAATCTAACGTTTTAAGTATGTTTACATAGAAATCTATCATGCCTACTGGCTGTAGCATGAGTAATAGCACATAGCTAAACACAGTAAAGACAGTGATTGATAGCAGTTTTCCCCTGGACTCAGGACTAGGACTGCACCAGTCAGCTATCCCATAACTTACCTGTTTAGGTAATTCCAGCATTCCATGCTCTGCACAGATAGCATTGTTAAGGGTTCATTTGTTTTATTTTCGAACTATATGGAGATGTAGCTGCGGGTCTGGCAGTGGGCCATCAGTGACACATGTAAACACAGATTTGATTTGATTTCTCAGTGAAAAATTCATGTCTTTCAAAAATTTAAAAAAGGATTTCTACCTGCTTTTAGGAAATCTTTACTGTAATGTGGTCCAAATTGTGGTGAATTAAGTGGCCCTTTAACAACTGAAATCCTCACTGACTATTTTATCAAACTGAGAATGCTCTTCTTCTCACCCTCACTGTGAGGTAATAAATGGCCCTAGATAAAAATAGATAGAGATTTAGTCATTCTGAGTGTCTCTACTGCACATATAAATTCAAGCTTCCCTTGTTATGTTTTCCAGCAGAGATTTGGTTATTAATATGTATGAATTATAAAAAAAGTATTTAATGTTTCAATTTTCTTTCACAATATTCTTAACAGGTTCTACCAACAAAACTACTGCAGGGCATTTCTAGGTCAGAAATATTAACCCTTCCCTGCTCTCTCCCCACCACAAAGAGCTATGCAATATCATGCCCTGAAGTCTTGGGAACTACCTTGTACCAAGATTACAATCAATTTTATATATAATCTGTCATTTGTATTAAATCTTAATTCATGAACCATAATTGTTCTACCAATGATTTTTAATTTAACAGATGCAGCGAGGTTGAGATATCTTATCACTGACTCTAATAAACTAGTAAACACATATAATACAATTTTAAGCATTTGTATCTCACAGCAAATAACTAAAATTATATTTCTATTAAGTTGCGAATGCCTATTGTTAAATTACTCTTTGAGTTAATCATGGTGAATTTGCAACTGAGATCACCACTAACAGAAGTGATGGTTAGAGATTTAATAAGCAAAATGCAGGTATAGTAATATTAGTAAATACTGTGATCTGTCTTGGCTGCAGCTCCTCTTAGACATCCTAAGTGAATCTACCCCAATAACTCAAGCATTAATGGGCCACTGTAGTAGGCAAACAATAAGGCTACATTTATTAAATCAATAAAAGAATAGCAAAAAAAATGCATGCATTTTTGAAATATGTGCATTTTTAACTGAGATATCAAATAAAATAAAATCTGTCTTTACGTGTATAAGAGACCGCCCACCTGCTTTTGCATTACTACAGCCAATCAGGTTGCAGGGGTGTGTCACTATTCAAGTAATTGGAAAGACTGCTTATATTTCCAGGATGAAGGCAACAGACCTTGTAATGAGTTCAATGTTCTACTTACTGCAAAAAAAATCAAGTTTCTGCTCTCTTGTCTTTCTGGAATTTGAACAATGAAGAACAGCTCAGGGGAATTATTGCTCAGGTCAGCTCCATGTAGTGAGCAAAAGAAAAATAAATAACACTTAAAAAGCTATATGTGTAGGCATGGAATGCTGGAATCACCTAAATAGGTCAGTTATGGGTTAACTAATCAGTGCATTCCTGAGTCCAGGGAAAAACTGCTATCAATCACTGTATTCCCTATAATCACCATTACTGCATGCTCCTCAGGTGTGTGTTATTATTCATGCAACAGCCAGTAGGCAGGAGAGACTTTGTATGTAAAAAGAGGGTTAAAACTTTAGATATTATTAGTGTAATAAAAAAAAAAGTAGATCATATTAACATACAATCTTGTGCTCCTTCACACCATGAAGAGCACTTATAGTCAGGTAAATGGTCCTATAATTTGTTACAAATTTCACAAACATATGACATTTTTCCTAATCTACGGTGGCCCTTTAAACCCAAAACACTAAAGTTTAAATATTTAAAGCTGTAGATAGTTATGTTTAAACCATCATCTAATTGCATCATAAAGGGAAAAACTAAGGAAAGCTAATCGGGTGTGTATTTATTCCCCTAATGTACGACCTGTTATTAGATGTTTGCAGGCTCTGCTGGTGGCAATGCATTGGTTTCATTTATTGCAATACCTTTAGTGTTTTTTCCTGTATGCCATCACACAGACTAATGATCCTGCATGCACAATGTAATTATTTGATTGTCTAATTGCATTACTAATCAATTCCTAATTTCTGTCCGTCCGCCGTCTTTGGTAAAAAATAATGTAAAATAAATAAATATCAAAGAACTGAAACTCCTGCCGGGAGAGGTGCTAATTCTCTCATTAAGTGCATATAACCCAATTACTGCTATGCATAAATTACTAAATTATATTTTTATTTGATTTCAGCTGCTTCATGATAATGAAAACATGAATTATAGGAGATTTAGATTGGTTGGACTTGAAGGAATTTGTAATGTTTTAAAACACTACACCGTAGTACTCGAAAATGTACTTGATTATGAAGTATGTGACAAACTAAAGTATTAGCAGCTGTGAAAGCCGTGGGCATTAATCAGTTTTTAGAAATGTTAAAAAAAAAATTGAACACTATATATAAAAAGAGGAATCGATTTGGTCTTTGATACATCATTTCCTGGTGGTATTTTTTTTATCAATCAGTGATGGGAGGGGTGAGGGAGAAGGGGACATGGAGAGGTCAAATTGACTGAAATTAAGGCCACACCTCTTCCCCCTCATAAACCCAGAAGTAGGCTGCTTGCATCAATAGATGCAAACACTGGTCTCCAGATATTTAAAAGCCTCTCACACACACATGCGCAAACCTTCCACCAAAGTGTCATGGATGACTCCAGGGTCCAGGCATCAACATTTGTTTTTAACTAATTAAAAACTAATAAAAAACTAGATTTATCACTTTTTCACACACACACACACATATATATATGTTGTTCAGTCGTGTCCGACTCTCCGTAACCTTATGGACGCAGCATTCCAGGCACATCTATCTATGTCACTGGTTGTGCCTATCCATAAAGTTTTCTTGGCAAAGATAATGGAGTGGGTTGCCAGTTCCTTTTTCAGTGGACTATTTATTTGCCTGACCTCTCTGCTATGACCTGCCCATCTTGGGTGAACCTACATGGTATAGCTCACAGCTTCATTAAGACACACAAGTCCCTTCACCACAACAGGATAGCGATCCAGAAGGGGATGTGTATATATATATATATATATATATATATATATATATATATATATATATATATATATACACACATACATACATATTCATTTTATGGTGGTCCTAAGAAAATCAGTTTAATCTTTCTTGTACATTTTTTCCACCTCTAATAAGATATCTGCTTCTTCCCCCAAAAATAAATAGGTTTTCTCAGACGACCTATTTGGAGAAATGGTGCCGTAACATTCTTGGGTGTGCAATTAGCAAATTGTTGTGACTAATCCAAGGTGTGTTTTTTTATTGTTTAGCCCTAGAAATAGCATTGCAGACTTGCTAAAGGACCCATGATGTGCTGGGTGGGCTGTGATGGCAATACTACCCAATATGAAATCGCATACATTGAATAACATGATGCTCATCACATCTTTTATGATAGTGTACTAAATATCCCTTAGAAATAGATTAAGAGATTTTAAAATGGGGACCTGGAAATTACAAAACTGATTAAAAATACTTTTTCAGTTTCTTCTGGCCAGGGATGTGCCAATAAGTCCCCAAGCTGATACACTAATAGAAGTAATAAGCTGGGGTGAAGCAGAAAAGTAGCAAAATGTCATTTTATAATAAAGATTAAATGGAAAAAAAACAGCATTTTATATGAAGTATAACGATGAAGCATTACAATGTCCTTTTATTGATATAAATATGTAATGTTTAATTTCTCGGCTTTTTACCGGATTTAGTATTTTTATCTAATTTATATATTTTCTACATTCTTTCTTCTCTGCGCATTTAGTGCTTTGGGAATTTTAACTGAAAAGCCTGGTTATACTTTTTTATACAATTATGGAAACTGTTTTGATTGGCTGAAGGAACCAATGACTCCAAGGACACAGCGAATTACAACTGGCTTCGATGCCTCACATTGAATTAATTAGTAATATTTACTAGGTGCATATCCACTACACAAATACCCCTATTCAACTGAGCAAATGTTAGTTACTGGAGCCCGTAATGTAGCCCGTAAACTAATTTGCCATTCAATTGGCGTCTTACAAGCTGAAAATCCCTGCGGTTGGAAAAATCGTAACTTCGCCCCAGCTAAGCCTTTGATCATTCAACCCGTAAATGTTCCAAACGATAAAATCGCAAATTGCAATTCAATTGCTACAATTCCTCAAGCCCGCAAATGTTTTCACACCCGTAAATGGCAAATGTAGAAGAAGAAAATCCTATGGATCCCAGATCGACTCGCAAGGGGGTTAAACACCTGATCGTAGCACTGTAAATGCAAATAAAAATCAATTCTGCACTTTAAAATACGGGAAAGCGATTAAAGACATTAGAATTAATTGCACAACAGTCTCAAGCTCGCAAATATATTTTTTTTTTTTAAGGTTTCATTTCCGTGTCATCTCAATCTCAGGAATCAATTAGTTAATACGTACCAGGCCACCCACATGAACTAGAACATTTCCTTCATTCATTTTTATTATTTTTGTACATTGCCTGATCGCATATGGGACCTCTAAACGCTAATTGATTGACGTTTAACCTCCATGTTTTACTGATGTCATGATGGCGGTCTCATTTACTATTGGATGTTTCTAAATCGGTAGTTACGGCCTTGCTTAATTGACCATGATCACGCTCTGAAATGCTACTTATGGGTGCATGGTCTACAGTTTCTGCTTTCGGCCCGTAACTTGCGGGCTTGTTCAATTGAATCACTCTGTAATTGTAGCAAATTTCAAGCCTGCAGACATACAACCTGTATAACGTAATCTGCGGGCTTGCACTTGAATAAGGCCCAAAGAATGGTAGAGTAATATGCAACTAGCGTCTTTCATATGGACAGTTGTGGAGCACAAGACAAAGAAAAGTTTTAAAAAGTTACCAACGCAAGTCATATTCTAATTGTTAGTTAGTTGAGTAGACCCTGAGGCCCTCCCACAATCGTCTACATAGATAAAGAGATCCAGGCTCTATTTTAGATTTATTGATTTCTATACTCACAGTCGGCAAGCAGAGATTTGGTGCACTGGGTAAAAGCTTTTGTTTTTTAGAACTGTAGGATGTGCGTTCAGATACTACTTCTTCACCCTTTTTACAATAATATGTTTTTATTTAGTTTACACACTTATTTTTTTTAATATAGTTTTTTCTATTTATAGGCAAAAACGTAAATCACTTGTCGGACGTTGGATTTGCGGCCGTGCGGACGATCAATTAGTGTGGGCCATAGTTACGGGTTTAGACGAGGGGCAATGGAAAAAGAGATCGTTAGCGTTATTACACTGAAAAAGGGGAGGGTACATTTCGAAGTCCTACGTGCTTCAATTACAGTTTGCGATCGGACCCACAGTCCAGATATAATGCAATATTAATAAAGCAGTAAATACGATATTCTATTACATGCGAGTTACAGTATATGTCGTAACACATTGATACCCGGGATCGATATAACACAAAATTTGAGCAAGGTATTTTTCGGGGCCGATTTGCGGGCTTGAGAATGTTGTGCTATTAATTCTAAGACCTAACATCCCTTTCACTTATAATAAATGTACCGTAGTGAGTTTTTATTTAAATTACAAGTGCTACCTATTGGACTTTACCCCCCTTGCGCGTGCTCTCGAGCACACGTTGAGCTTTGGGCTCCATTTGCGTGTTACAGGCTTGATCGCGTGTGACTTCGTGGTGATTTAATAGCAAAATTGAACAAGTATCGGTTACGTGCTGGATAGATCAAAGGACTTACGGGCAAGCAGTTCAAAATTGCTCAGCACGTAGCCTATTATCGGCCGTCCTGCGTTCTAACACGCAAGTCAGCAATGTAGAGGTTTACAAGGCTAATTTAATAGCCTTCAGCCCTACGTTTTTCACTACGGGCTACGTTTTGCAACGTAGCCCCAATTTAATGAGGTTGACAGTGTGCCAGTCCATTGGGTTCAATATTGCAGCATGTCCGCTTTAGCAACTATCAAGCACAATGGCATTGTGGGATTGTGATAAGACACCATAGTAATGGCATCCAAGGCTAAACGACCCACTTATGTCCATATATAGCAATGGTAAGTATATTGCTCCAAAATATAGGAACTAATGCTGTAGATCGCCATCAACAGACATAAATAAAGCTGTATACATTATTAAATACAACTTGGTCCTAATAGCTATTTCCATTTAACACATTTAAAAACAATAATAAAAATTAATATGACACGTCTACTGTAGTCGCTGTGTATTTTGTAGTTCTTATAAAGAGAATATATTATATATAGCGTTGCAGAGGACTGGGATATAGTAGGAATTATACTTACATATGAAGCAGATACACCCTTTTCACTAATTACAGACTAGCATACATTGACACTGCATAAATTATTAATGAATATTTTAAGCAAGGTTATGCCATAAATCAATTCTGTCCAACTTCTTATAAGTAGGGAGCAGATTTTCAGCAGCCAGTGCGGTGGTGGCCAGATTAGAATGGAATATATATGTATATACAGGAAGACCCTGGTTACAGACGACCCAACTTCCCTATTTAAGATTGGGCTCCCAATTGGGCTTTTTGTACACGTTTATTATTATGATCTGACTGTTTGAATTTAAAGAAAGAGCACAATCATTTCTGTAACTTATTACAGTAGACTGTCAGTTAACCGGTACCCATGGGATTGATAGATGCCGGATAAATGTAGTTTCTGGGTGCGTGAAAGTTACTATTAAAAGAGGCCTAGATTAGCTGCACATAGGATACTCTGCTAAGTATATTTGTCAGTGAGGGCTGTTCTAGCAGCAGCAGCTTTCACTCCTCACTTACACACAGGTACATTCGGCTGGAGGGTGCGGTGCTGACCCCAGGGAATGTAACGCCAACACTGCCCTGGCTCAGTCACTCATGGCTGTCTACTTCGGGTAACACTGAATTGCAGAGACATACAGTGGATGATATCGAGGTGCCTGTAAGCATTTTGTGGCCGGACAACCTGGCTCCTGGCATTTGTTGAAGAACAGTAGTACAGTAAATAACTTAAAAGCCTTACTTCCTGCTAAAAATTCTAAGGAATACAGTTATTGTAGTGCACTCTGGGAAACTAGGCGGGGACATGCAAATGGGCCTACAATGCATTTTCACTCTAATTCAAAATGACCTTATACATGGCTCTTTCCAATCACACTAATGTGCCCATCTGTTCTGTATATATATATATATTTTTAATAATGTTATGCTTTGGAGGCTGCGAGCCCCAGAAAGCATATGAAAGGCTGCATCTGGCCATAATATTATGAATACAGTTCCTGGGCATGCTCTATTACACCCATAGGAGTGCACTGTGTAGTAGTAGGATCAGAGTTCTGGATATGTTGATGAGATATTACACCTCATCCATTGCTATCTAGTACGCTTTTCCCCTTACGTTTTACTGTCTTATCTTGGTAATATGAATGTCGGCTAACATAGGGTGTAGAAAGAGGAAAATCCAAGGGCCAGATTTACATCTCAGGTGCCCCTAAGCAAAGATTCCTGAGGAGATCATCTTGTATTTGCCCAATTTATCCCAACCCTGAGCCACACACTTTTGGCTAATAAATATTTTCAAGATGAATAATATGTCTCTGGGAATGGACTCACTTTCTGGCTCCTAGAGGGAGGAAGAGCATTGACTGGCAGCACATTTCCTCCAATCAGAAAGGAGCTCTGTTATTTCTGCCCCAAAAAGGCCTCGGCACTTCCTGCTATGAGTATGGTCTAAGCCAAATAATATTGTAGCTTTATTTTAAAATAATTTTCAGTGCAAAACATGGCAAACATATTCATGTACCTTATGGAAATTGGGCTACATCGACATAGTGAAGGGGCTTGTTTACTTCAATGAAGCTGTGAGCTATACCATGTAGGGTCTTTCAAGATGGGCAGGACATAGTAGAGAGGTCAGATCTTTGCCAAGAAAACCATATGGATAAGCACAAACAGAAACACAGACAGATATGCCTGAGTGCTGCAGTCTATATGGTCACTGAGAGTTAGACATGACGGAAGGATTGAACTACAACAACAACAACAATGTTGAAAGACTGCCACCTTCCATAGCCACTTGATAATAGAACTACACAGTAATCCCCATTAGGACAACCCTCCCCTCGAGCTACAGGCAGACTACCAGCCTAAACATGGAATCCTCCATGATACAAGTGGATTTTGCTAAATCTAAGATTTTCTCTACAAATATTTTAATGTTTATGTCTTATAAAACTGCTGACGTGGCTAGTTTGACATAAATTGATGTGAAGCTTTAACATTTCTCCTGTACACAATGGCAACATAGGACAAGCTGCTCTGTTTAGTGCCAATGTATTGTGTATTACACTGATTTCCAAACCTTTTTCCCACAACCACTTGCTAACTGCTGAGGGTCTTGTTGGACCACAAAGATAAAAAATATCTGTATTTTTCTGCCTTTAGCTAAACAACTGTAATGTGCTACATTGTATTGGAAAATAACATATGTTCTTCTAAAGACTGAAATCTATTATTCATGCGCTTCTGGGTCCAGTTAAACTGGAATGGTTATTCATTTTACTTTGTAGCTTTTGTTGTGAAAACTACGAATGTATTTCTATTTTATTAATATAATATCAACCTAATATAATAATCAACCTTTGCATTGTTTTCTTTCACTTCAATATTACAGATAATGGCATAACTGATTATTAATTAACTAGCTACTTGCCAGTCAAAAATGATGGGATTAAAATTGTAAGGCTGGCAATGCTGTTTGCCACACAATGTTAGGCTTTTGCTCCTCTGAGCACCTTCGGCGCTGATCGCGAGCCTCTCTCCGTGTACTTCAATTTTTCAGCTTTACGATGTTCATCTTCGGCGCTCATTGCAAGCCTCTCCCGCTTGCAGTGCTCATCGTGAGCCCCGAGATGAGCGCCTTTGGCGCTCATCGCATGGCTCGCAATAAGTGCCTTTGGCGCTTATTGCAAGCCTTTCCTCTCGCAAATTGCAGGGTTCGTTAACCTGCAAGTTTAGTGCTTGGGAATGCCAAGTGTCTCTTTCCACCATCTTCCCCCTGTCCCTTCTCTGTATCTCCTCTGTGTGTGTGGGCTGAATGTTTGCGTGGCGCGCACTGACTGCCGTTGATTTTTATTTTCAAAGTCCCACATGTCTGGCGTTGTTTGTAAGTGTTACTGTCTTCGGCGTTGTGTGTTTTGTAAGTTTGCGAGCCTGGGGTTACTGAGCCTCGTTTTCATCCTGTTTATGAAATTTTGCTTTTTTTGTCCACCATTTGTTTCCTCTACGATTTTGGAGTGACGAAAAATACCAAATATGGGTGTTATTCGCTTGCAACCTCACTCCAAGGCTTCCTGTGTCTCCCCCTGTGCTGTGTGTAACTGTGTTATACATTTTTGTACATGTTTTTTTTTTTTTGTGGGTTTTTAGAGTTACCCGCTTGAAGAGTGCTGTGCCGCTGGCGAGCCTCGCTTTGAGAGGCTCGCCTCAGTACTGCGCCGCTAGCCTTCACTTCTCATTACAGCCTAAGTACTGCGCCGATGTTTCGCCTTGCGAGTACTGCACAATATAAATACAGCAATATAATAACCATCAGCAGTCCCAACTGTATAACGCACAGACAAATTAAGAGTAGCAAATAATCACAGCGTGAGAGGTTATATATCCAAACATTACACAGTACCCAGAGTAAGATACTTAGAAAACAGATCTATTTATAATCATTATAATTACTCAAATAAATATCATTGAAGATATTATCTCATATCATCATTATACAATTGGGACAGCTGATTGTTTTTATATCACTGTATTTTAATATATAAGTAAGTTACATTTTACAATTCTATTTCTCGGTCATATTTCCCAAGTTTGAACTGTTCCCTTGAGAAGTAGATATCAATAGTCTTGCTTAGTGGTCTTTTTCTTGATTATTTACACTTACTATTGAATCCTGAGGTTTCTGGTTTGATGTTAGCTATAATGTATTCTTTAAACGGATAATAAAGGACCAGTCTTCCTAGAAAGAAGTTCCATTAGTGTTTGTGTAATTCATGTGCTATACGGCTATTCAGGATAGCTTTCAGGGTCCTTTCTTTCGGCTATCAAGGGAACTTTAATTTGGGATGATATAGTTTGACATAGATACAATAAAATGGTGGATGGGGTGGAGAATGCATTTAATCAGTGTAATTTGGATTTAAGTCAGGGTGCTTGGTAAGAAGGGTTACGTCATTTGGAGAATTTACTAAGGAGACAACTAAACGCATAATAGATATCTGACTAAGCACTTAATACCAACAGGGTTAAGAATAAAGGTGTTGCCATCTTTCACATTTCATGTTGAGAGCTATAAGGAAAGATGGGAATAAGCCCTTACAAATTGTTCAGAGATCCTATTAGCTATTTTATCTTATTATGAAAATTAAGTTTTGCTAGAATTAGAAAAATAAATCAAGGAGAGTCATAAGAGACTAAAACAGTTTGGGAGTTTAGAGGATTTCAAAAAGATGTATCGTAAAAGGCATGCTAAGTTGGATAAGAAGGCGAGGCACATAATTAATACTAAGAGGGATAACTTTAATAGGGACATAAGGGATTTGAAAGAGGTCTAGTCTTTGACAGAACCCATACTAATAATAAACGGAGAAATCCCAGACCATGGATAGGAACTAATAAAGTTATGGCGGTATCCTCTGATGTGGCTATACATGTGATGAAATACCTAAATCTGCTCAGGAAGTTGAACATAGATCTGGATCCTATATTTTTTTAGATCAAATAATCCAATTGTAGTCAAGTTCCTAAGCAGAATTCAAGACACACACTTGCCACTCAGGGTTGGAATCTTTGAGACAGACAGAGGTGGGGATACAGATCCAATGATGGGCCAGCCAGAAGAAAGACGAAATGATAAATAATGAAGATACATACATCATCAATTTCTCCTCCAGAAAACTTACTGAATCACAAGTTAATATTTTGAAGAAAAAAAAGGCTTATCCTTCTCATCTGGTAAATCATTTACATTTTTTGACGTGGTTAAAGATCTGTATCTTTTTACTAAAAACGTATTAATTAAACAACATTTTTTCATATCCAATGACAAAGATAGATCTGAGGATGTATCCACTAATTTGTCTTCAATGACTAATAATCCTGCAAGTTTAGCAGTTTCCAATGAGGGATAAGATGGTTGGATAAGTTGAAAGTAAAGTCTTCTTTCAACCCTCCCTTATCTAGTTCTCCTGCGGCTGATGTTTTTATTAAGTTGGTAACCAAAGATTTTGCGAAATTAGGTGGAATGAACAAGCACAACATAACAAAAGATCAGAATTGTGCTTTGAAATAAATTGGGATGTGGATTGACATAGTCATCAAACCCTCAGACAAAGGAGGGAATACTGTTATTGGCCAAGAAGGCTGTATGAAGAGGAAGCCCAGAGGCAGTTACGAGATCATAACTGCTATAAATGTTTGGGTGGGGACCCGACTGAAGATTATTTGGCCTTAGATAACAATTACACTTACTATTGAGTCCTGAGGTCCTTTTATTATATTTATATTCTGGTTTGATATTGGTTATAATGTATTCTTTTAAGGTATATTGAAGAACCTGTCTCCAAGAAAGAAGTTCCATTAGTGTTTTTTGTAAATCCTTGTTATGTCATTGGCTTGGCTTATCTGTAAGAGATTCCTCAATCAAAACTGTTAAAGGGAGGATGGATAAATGACTCCCACTAATGTATGGACTTAGAGAACCTATAGATGTACCTCTTGCTACTTCATAGATACTTTTCCTTATGTGGAGTGGGACCTAAACAATCAAATAGATATGATCACACACACATTTATACACACACCTACACATAAAATGTAATCACATAAACATCTATGTAAATGTACTCAGCTATAATGATGCATAAGCACAAATAAATACTTTATGCACAGATATTAATACAATCTTATATTATTTGAAGAACTAGACTTGATAATGTATACAATATATAATTAATAATAAATATTTTTGCATTTTTTTGTGACCAATGCCCATGCTAATTTAGGCTCAAACAAGTTTTTTCCTTATTTATTCTTTAAATAAATAAAACCACAGCAATCACATCACAAGGACTGAGATAATGAGGTTAAAGTAATAATCTGGGTTCTAGATTAGTGCTTGGGGGCAACCTTAAGAACCCCCCCCCCCCCCTTATTAAGCTTAATTTTGTAGGTCTAGGTTGGCATGAAGTAGGTTGTAATCTTTTGTTTTAGTAAAGGAATAAAAAGGAAAGGTAGATATAAAGCAAAGAAAAAAAAAAAAAAAAAGGTGAAGGAGGTGAAGGGGGTCGAAGATGTAAGGAAGGGCTCCCACTGAGTTCCCCCAAGGTATCTTATTGTGGGTCCAGGTTTAATTATTCCATTTTGTAACTCAACACTTTCTTGAAAGTCTTATCTTAATGAGAAAGTAACCGACTATAAGGCGTCTTTGGGACTCTGTTAGTTGCCTCAAGTAGATTTGTAGACTCCAATAACTAAGTGCTAATTGTCAGATCTCATTTATAGATGACACATTTTGCTAAATCAACCTAATATAAGTCACCTTTCCATTTAGGAATGTATGGTGTTTCTGTTATTTTCAGTGTGTGAATCTATGTTAATTGGTGTGTGTGTGTGTTACTCAAGGCCAGGGCCTAAGGCAGAAATACATCAATACCAGGGTTAGAAATTCACCATTACCAGGGGTGGCTGGGCAGCATGAAGGTGGAAGATGGACATCCCCTGCCCCCAGTAACAGAGTCAAATGTGTATATTTTTGTATAATTTGTATTAAATACTATTTCTCTTCCCAAGACATTCACATTTTCTTTGAAATGCAGTACAATACAAGCAAAATCTATTGATGACACAAGCAGTCCAAGTTGTTTGAAGACCCTAATGTTTCTGCAGGCAACACCTGCTTTTCTTAAACAGGGCTCCAGTGGGGATACGTATCACTACACTGGAGATCTGAAACCCCCAAAGATAATAAATCAAAATACCCCCTAAAAACCCAAAACAACTCTTGCATCATTTAACAAAACCAGCATCAAATCACAAAATAAAAAATGATATATTCTAATATGAGTAAAGCACTAAACCACACAAAATGATTAACGCTCATCACAAACATTAAAAAAATCTTTACACATCAAATAAAAATTAAAAAATGCAATAGTTAATTTAAACCAAACACTTTGTCTAAACCTAGCACCCTCTCGCAGCATGCCAGGCATATCTTTTGTCTGGTTGTGCTAATCTATAACGTTATCTTGCCCAAGATACTGGAGTGGGTTGCCAGTTCCTCTCGGCTATGACCTGCCCATCTTGGGTGACCCTACATGCTATGGCTCACCACTTCATTGGAGTACACAAGCACCTTAACCACAACAAGGTAGCGGTTCCAGAAGGGGATCCTCTACGCTACATACTCAATAATGGGAAAATATTAATATATTACCATTCAGCACATACAAGGTTACGAAATACTCAAAAACAAATTGTTATATGGAAGAAAATAATATCCATCGACTACTGGAACCACTTAAGGTAACCGGTCAATAAATGCCATTCGAAAAAGACCTTCCTTGCTGCGGATCTAGACTCAAATACTAAATCATGAATGAGTATTATTTCCTACAAAAGACTTTTAGCAAACAAAAAATACAGCATTTAAATTATAAACTAATATATGTTTTATTTCTAAAAATGATTTTAAAAAGAGAATATCACTATGGTCTATCCCAAATATATAATTGTAATAAATACACTGAATTACACTTAGGACATTGTACTGTTTTGTTCATGTTCTTCATGTTTAATTATTATGACTCTGTTAATCATTGACTGATATTTACGGTTTGCTAATTAGTTATATAAAATAGGTTGCCCTAGGAGAAATGAGATTGCCATTGAGGGGTCATAAAGGAATACACCTATCCCCATGAGACATAGTAGGATATTATATTCAATGTAGTAATCTGTTACACTCTCTCTAGGGAGGAATAAATGTCGCAAAACAAAGATAAGATGTATAGGTTGAACTAATTGCTCTTTTTCAATCTAAATTCAATTAAAGGCATATGCAAGTGAGCTGGGTTATTAATGCATCTGGTAGAGGAGAGTTTATAGTGTCTGATGTTGTTTGCATGAAAAATTTCTAAAGTAAACAGTTTGCTGAAAACGTGCATTTTGCTGAATTTCTTGCATTTGCAAACTCTTTTCTCTCAATGCTGACACCCCTGAAATTCCCAGGGAATATTAGCATAACTTCTACATTGTATCTTTTTGGCCTGGGGATTGTGCAGGCATGCTCAGTTAGCACTTGAAGTCTTCCCTACTGTGGGAAGTCACATGATTTCAGACACTTTCCTTTCCTTTAGCCAATCAGCAGATTTTATATTGCGTACATTTTTTTTATGAAGTACTACCCGATATGCGCATTGCCATTGCTGGGGGTGTCTACATCACCCCAGTACATTTTTAATTTTTAATTTTTTTGCAAAAAAATGCATTTTTTCAAGCAAACATTTTTTGTTAGGCGGGTTATGATGCATTTTGCAGGATTCATTCATAACCCGCCTCACTGCATATACCTTTAACACAATATGCTGATAATTTATACTTATTTCATGTTGTATTTTTGGAATATGTGATTTATAGTAGACTAGCGACTTGCCATCAAAAATTACGGCAATAAAATTTGAAGGCTGGCAATGCAGTTTGCCACACAATGCGAGGCTCTCCCCCCGTCTAACTTGCGGGCCTCGCGATGACGCTCAGTTCCGTCAGTGCTCATTGCGAAACCCCCCCCCCACAATGAGCCACTTATTGCAGGCCATGGCATGCGCTGCACGCATGTGCAAGCCCATAACTTTGCGAGCCCTGTGTCTCTTTGCCCCCCTCTCCCTCCCCTGTGTCTCTTTCCACCACTCCCTCCTCAGTGTCATCTGAAGAAGGATAGAGCCTCTTCAGAATTGACGGAGTACTTGTGCAAGATGGCTGCTGAAGAATGAGAAGGTCTTCAAGAAGCCACATAGTTGGGATCTACAACATTTTGTAATTATATATCCAGAATAAATCAACTTTAGAGAAGCGTTGCATGAGTTGCTGATAACCAAAGAAATTAAGCAAACTGATAATGATGTGAATCCACAGTTGTATTCTTAAAGCCTAAAAAAATGCATTCCATGACACATCTACACAAATTGTGATCACAAGCTGAAGTCTATACACACTTGTCTCTAGAGCCTAACATTGGGACACCTGCAATAAGGGAATACTGAAGAGCACATTAAGCACATGGTGAGTATAAAAGAAGTAGGGTATCTTATGCAGAACTGAGACAACTTCATGGCATATGATGAAACTCAAGATTTCCCAAAAAGGACCACTGATATTGATTTTATTACTAATTATTTACTAAATCACAAAAATGATTGTGGAACTTGCACGCGTTTCGCCACAGTGATTGCTACTACCATGTCTCCTTGGTAATGCCAATGTTTACATCATCATATTTCAAAGCCACCTCATCTGGAAGTACAGAGGGAACAAAGAGCTGCAGCTACAAAGTGGATGGACTAAAGGATTACCTAAAGACTGAGGTAACTTTGCTTTGCACAATATTGCGTTTAATGTCATCTAAGAAGCCTCAAAACTGATCCAAATAACAGCACATTTTAATATAAGATTATATATGCCATTCAGCGCAAATCTCAGTAAGGAAAAGCCTCACAAAATGGCAAGATGTACACTGTAAACTGTTTTAATTACCTTATAGAGTAATTACAAAACATTATTATCTTTACATTCCACATTAACGTTTATATGTAACTTAGTTTTAGACGTCCACACGTGAAAACAATAAATACATTTCTTGCAATTATGAGCAGGAGATACATTTTTTTACATTTTGTTTAGACATCCAAACATGATAAACTGAGTCACGTATAAACACTGAAGACATTGTAGGCTCATTTGCATGTCCCTGCCCACTTTCCCAGAATGCAATGCAATAACTGTATTTCTCTCACATTTTCTTAACTTTTTATATATGCAAATGTGATCACAAATGTATTATTTTTCTTACTCTACAGATATATTTGACTGATTGGTGGATTTAGATTTCAGCACAGAGCTCCTCCCCCTCTCTCATAGGCTTAAAGCTCCATAACTCACCTGGTGCAGTGCACCAACAAGTTAGCGTTGGTCAACAGGGAGTGGTTTGCAGAAAGATATAAAATTATTTTTCTTTAGCTACTTTGTGACTTATTCTTAATATATATATGGATTTATCAGCCCGCTTTTTAAGTAGGTATGCATGTCCTTGCTACCTTCCTATCTCCTTCTAAAGACTGAAGGATTATTCCAACATCCTCAGCCTCTACATCTGAGGAGACAGCAAAGTATCACCAATAATTACTGATAAATCACATTCAGGTTAGATTGGATCAGTATTATATCTCACGGCATAATTGTTCTCCTTTATCAGAGCTTTCTGCAACTTCAAATTGGGTTAAAGCATTATGTAAAATACAAAGGAAAGATTCCTTTGATGGAACAATAACACTGTTAATTGGCACGATTCTGTCTGTTCTATATATACAGGGTGTATTTAAATATAATTACCTGCACAGATACATATACTGAGACATGTATCAGAGTTGGATCTCTTAAAAGCTCTCCGAATGAAAAAGTTCTTTGAATAAATAGTTATCACAGTATGTTACATGCTACACTAATCACAATTACAATTTTAATATATGTCTCTCTCTCTCTAAATAAATAAATAGTACATTTGTTTTCACATTTGGACATCTTAAAAGAAGGGGGAAAAAAACGTATCTCCTGCTCAGCATTCCGAAAAACACAGTTTTTGCAAAGTACTCTGGGGAAACTGGGCGGGGACATGCAAATGAGTTCAGGATGCATTTTCACTTGTACTACAGCGGCTGCTGTAGTATATGCCTGCTGTAGAACTCCCCGTTTTATTGCATAGAATAGGATTGTTAATGCACAAGTTAGGAAACCTACCCACAGACAGTTACTGTTTCCATCATTGGATCTCATCATTGTGGGGCTGGTATCTATCTTGTGAGATTATATATATATATATATATATATATATATATATATATATATATGAGAGAGAGGAGAGAGAGAAAAGGAGAGAACGAAAAGGAGAGAGAGAGAACGAGGGAGAGAGTCAAGGAGATAGAGAAGGAAAGAGAGAAAGAGAGAGATATGGAGAGAGGAGGAAAGAAAGTGAGAGAGAAAGCGAGAGAGAAGGAGAGAGAGAGAGAAGGAAAAAGTGAAAGAGAGAACGATGGAGAGAGAAAGAAGAGAGAAAGAAGGAAAGAAAGAAAGTGAAAGAGATAGAGAAGGAAACAGAGAAAGAGAGAGATATGGAGAGAGAAGGAAAGAAAGTGAGAGAGAAAGCAAGAGAGAAGGAGAGAGAGAAGGAAAAAGTGAAAGAGAGAAAGATGGAGAGAGACAAGGAGAGAGAAAGAAGGAAAGAAAGTGAAAGAGATAGAGAAGGAAACAGAGAAAGAGAGAGATATGGAGATAGAAGGAAAGAGAGAAAGAGAGAGATATGGAGAGAGAAGGAAAGAAAGTGAGAGAGAAGGAGAGAGAGAAGGAAAAAGTGAAAGAGAGAAAGATGGAGAGAGACAAGGAGAGAGAAAAAAGGAAAGAAAGTGAAAGAGAGAGTAGAGAGAGAAGGAGAGAGAAAGAATCAAAGAAAATGAGAGAGAGAGAGCAGGAAAAAGAGTGAAAGAGAGAAAGATGGAGAGAGACAAGGACAGCGAAAGAAGGTAAGAAAGTGAAATAGAGAGAATGAGAGAGAGAGAGAGAAAATATCACAAGTGACATAGAAAGCACAGGGTAAGGGGACATCAGAAATACCAGCTCAGGGAAGGTGTGAGGAGTCTGGGGTGAATACACAATGTTGGGGAGATAAGGAGAGGGGGAAATAGAGGAAATCCTTTAGTTTATAAATCCATGAACAAAACAATAATATTACAAACAAAACAACAACACAATGGGCTAACAGCCAAATGATATTTTGGTAATGTCAGGTTCCTATAGTGTCCTATGTAGTTTTGTAACTCTATCTGCTAAGCTCCATCTATAATACGCTGCCCCCTGATTGGATTTATTTCACCCTACAGCGCGCTCTTCCTCCTCCGTATCCAATTACCCGCTAACAAAACACACCTGTCCTGCCGTCCCAAGGGGCCCTCCTATTCCCATATCTCTGGGATGCTGCTCCACACAAGACAACTAATAGGTACATGGTAGAGTGACTTGCATAAAAAGGCAAAGGGGCTCCATGTGCGACGCGCAGCTCACAGAGAACGCCTCTTGTTCTCACTCATAATGATTCACATCTGAGAGCTTTTTAATTATACTCCAAACATCAATGTATGTAAATTGGAAAATCCATTCTTCCACACGGCTATAATGCACTGCAGGTGATAAAAACCGAAGAGCTGCCTAATAACAGGAAAGAACAAAACAAACCAGTCGGAATCTCCAAAGGAAACTGAGTTAGATTTTCATTAGTAGGTAGAGCTGTCGTATCCTTCATCCTGCGTCAGGGCACTTGGTGGCCCATATCTCACCTTACTTTGTACAGCATCTCTGGTGCACCTGCATCATATCCTGGGCCATATGACTTTATGCTTCAATGGCAATTGCTCCAGTTCCATGTTCTATTGGTGCACACACATTATGTTGCCTGCGTGAGACTATACATGCACCAATGTTGGTCGGTATATACAGTGCCAGCAATAGAGCTTCAGTGCTCAGTTGCTTTGCCCCGTGCAGCATTTCGTCATTCCTGATTGCTACCTGTGATGCCCATGACGTTGCATTTGCTTTCTACACTTCCCTGTTGTCTGGCTCCATGACCCCCACTGATTACTCTTCTCTTGGCTTCTGACCCATGACTTTGTTCAATGGACTCCTCCTGACTGCTGGTCCCCTAAGTACTTGGCTTATATCTTGCTCTGCTTGCCATCTGACAATAGTAGCTTCTGGACTTCATGCTCTTCTGCCTTTGCCAATCTTCTACGACATAGTGTGGAGACCTACACTTTGCTCCATCTCTATGCTCTCATTATCAAAAATGAATGGAATAAAATGCACCTATTTTTCTAGTATAAATTTAAATGAGAAGACTGTTAGCGTCAATCATTTCTGTCATTAAAATGACTGCTGCAAAAGTTAAAGGCATATCCAAGATTCATGGATTAATAAATTTCTGTACTCTATAGGCAAAAAGCAGCTTATGTGTATGCAGCACATGTCATAACATTTTTATTTTTTATTAATAGCTACAAATCCCTCTAATGATTATGTTGACACCTCCAGGGGGTGTCTACACAGGCATCTGATCCCCACCAATCAGCATGCAGCATCAGGGGAGCAATATTAACCCACTATGTACCTGCTGTTGCTCCTTGCAGCTTCCTGTTTGTATGTCAGCTGCAATACATAGCACACATCAGTGATACACTACATATCCCAGGCTGCTGTGCAGCATAAATACGAGCCCCAGAGTTTATATCAAATGTTTCAGCTAACCTGATTGGCTAAAACAAATAATTTTAAATGTGATGGTAATTTAGCCTGGGTTTGGGGGGTGTTAACCCTGATTTGCAAATGTCAGAAATTACAAGAGGTTTTGCAGCCTTCAATCTAAGTGTTTAAATGTTTATTTTGGGATTCATTAATGCAAAAAATAGTTTGCATACACTACTAATTCTCCTCTATCAGATGCACTCATAATCCTGCAAACTTAAATATGCCTTTAAGTAACTGTGGAAATGCAGCTTTGCAGTGCTGTAACGACCTCCTTGTAACAGATTCTGATTTAGAAGTGTCAGCTGCAGCCTAGAAGAAAAAAATAATGTCTCCACAGAGCTCCATAACTCAGCTGGTGCAGCACCATGACACACCCTCTATTACACTTTATAAGAAGGAGGTCTTAGCAATCATTGCAAATGCAGTAAATTGTGTTTTTTATTTTTTTTGCATTTCATTTTCATGCAGTTTTTGTATTGTGCTCTTTTACATGCATACTGGACAAATATGCTAGTTTCACATAATTTTAACCCTTTTGAAGCTCACAAAACAAGTGTTAATTATACACAGAACTTGGAAGATCGCACAAGTTGCAGACATCACTGCTGTAAGTCGTCTCTTGCCTTATTTAAGAGATATTTTAGTTGTCTATATGTTTTAAATGTTATTGTTTTTTTCTTTCAATTAATAATGAGGGAGCAAAAGTTTCGAAAATACTAAATTGTTCCTTTTCTTAGTCTGAACTTTTAAGTGAAACAATGGCAGGAAATCTTGGGAATTGAATCCTAAACAGCTTAAAGGACCACTGTAGTTTGGTAAAAGCTTCACATGTTTGTGAACTATATGACAAAATAGCAACATTAGCCGGTATTAGAGAATATTTTTATTTATATACAGTAATTGCGTCATGGGGACTTCATCTTACACTGCTAGTCTGTCTATAGCTGGAGTAGGTTATTCTTTTGAGCCTTTATCTGCCACTGAGTTCTATTGTCACGTGTGCAATATGAAGAGGACATTTTTAAAAGAAGTGAATATAGATCTTATCTGAATGTCTGTCATCATTAAATCAAAATTGATTACTATATACAGTATATATCTATATATCTATATATATATATATATATATATATATATATATATATATATATATATGCCATGTGGCTGTGTAATTTGACCACTATTTGTTGTCCCAATGTAGATGTGATGAGAGATATGTATATAAGATGATCTTTGTATTTTGAGAATTCACATTAGAGCCTCTGCGAGTGAGAAAGGGTTAATATGGCAGCCATTTGCATGTATTTGTGTTGCAATTGAATGTGGTAGTGTGTCTTTAATAGCTTTCAGCATGTTGCAGCATGGCTTTTCATATTGGCATATGCATGACCATTACAACCTATGTGGAAAATTAATTTTTGCAATATTTGATAATTGGAAGTTGTGCATGTAATTGTAATGCCTTCTATTGCTTCCCCCATATTTTAAAGTGTATTGGTGTCTTTATATTGGGATTTGCAGTGTTCCTAACTAGTCTGTCTTTTTGGAACCTGTAAGCTTTGAGTCGCCATTTGGCTTTTGCGAGCTTGATTGCGGCTGAGATGTTCAGCGATTTTTGCAATTGATTAGCTATTTGCGATTTTCGTGATCGAACGTCTTGTGGCCTTGAAGATCAAAGGCTTCGGGAGGCTGTAGGTTACGGGTTTAACCATCGCCATTTTTTCAAGGCCGTGACTTGTAACCCGTTTGGAGCCCGCAAAAAGACGCCAATTGAATAGCATTCTTAAACCTTGTTGCAGAATTTGAAGTGTAGTTCTTCAAAGGAGAACATATATAACTACACTGGGCCCTTACATTTATCAGGTAAAATAGAGGTTGAACAGAAGCATTCATATAAAGTTACATTTGTGAAACTTTTATAAACAGAAAATAATTTGTTTTTCAAAAAAACTGATTTGCAAAACATAAAACCTATTCTCTTAAAGGTCCACTTAATTCTGCACCATTTGGACCACATCACAGTAAAGGTCTCCTAAAATCATGCTGAAATACTTTTACATTTTTATAAATAAGTCCATTTTTTACTGAGAAATCAAATCAAATTAAATCAGTATTTACATGTGTAATAGACTTCACATATGCTACTGCATTACTGCAGCCAATTCAAATCAATGGTAAAACTGCTTACACCTCCAGCATGAAGGGTCGGGTGTAGGAGACAAAATAATTCTGGGGAGGACACAGCTCATTGTATACACACGCCATAAAATAGCTTATACATACATATATACAAACATAGGAAAATCTGGGGGTGGGTTTATCCCCCTAAACCCCCCTGTTCTTCCCCTAGTTCATACACCCATGATGAAGGGAACAGACCTTGTAATGGTTTACATTTTTTTACCTAATTCAGAAAACCAGGTTTCTGCTCTCTTGCCTCTCTTGAATTTGAACAATGTAGACCAGATCAGGGGAATTAGTGCTCCGCTTCGGTCAGACCCGTGTAAGTGAGCAAAAGACAAGATAAATTAACCATTAACAAATCTATCTGTGCAGAGCATGGAATGCTGGAATCACCTTAACAGGTCAGTTATGGGTTAACTGGTCAGTGCAGTCCTGAGTGCAGGAAAAAACTGTTATCAATCCCTGTCTTCCCTACAGACAATAACCACACCATGCTTAGCTACTCATACAACAGCAATTAGGCAGGATACATTTTATATGTAAACAGATTAAAACGTTATATCTTTTAGCCGTTATTAGTGTAATTACATAATAGATCATTTAAACATACAATCTTGTGCTCTTTCACACCATGAAGAGCACCTACAGTGAGGTAAATGGCCCTTTAAATACATGATAAAAACTGGAAATACAGTGACAAATTAAGTTGTAAAGTTTAACTTATATTTTACACTGTTTGACGATTATATTACAAAATGTTCTTCCCTGTTTCCAAAAATGTGCTTCTTATACTTTAAGTCCTGGAACAATGTGGCAGAGCAATGGTTAATTCCACCTTAGCATCATAAAACAATAAGAGGCAATTTAATGTACTGAGGTAAAGAACAGGCATGCTGTGCAACCTGCAATGTGGAGATCTATTACCTGCCTCCCACAAGCGCAGTTTGTGAACTCAATTTCTTTCTTCATTATTTTACAAGTCTCTGCACGACACCATAACGAGGGAAAGTCTACCCTGTCCGTGAATTGCTACAAGATTCAAGAGAAATTCCTCCGCACCTGGTATATTAGTGTGAACATTTATATGTGATTTACTGGACACCATGCACACAAAGGCCTGTGATACTAAACTGTGTTAAGTGAAACGCGTTAGACTGAAAATCCTTAATAACATCTTATGTAAGGCAGAATGGCCACTCGATATAACATTGTAGATTACGAACAAATAAAATAAATCAACACAACCGAGGTCCCCAATATGGAATACTTTGAAACTACCTTTATTAACACATATTTATCAATGTTATAAAAATGCATTTTCTCACAATAAGCTTACGAACGTTCATATTCACCAATCTTAGTCTTTTTATCTCATTCTGGAGATGTGGCTGCATTATGTTTAGTCTAAAGCCATATGATGTTAACAAGAATGTGTGCATGAAAAGCCCAGAGAGTAGGAACTGCACACACTCATTCTTTTCATTGCCAGATGGCTTGAGACTGAAAGGAAATTATTGGCAATAATCACCCATAAGAATGAGATAACATACAATATTTGTTGAGTTTATTTACATGTATAATAGACTTCACATATGCTCCTGACTGATTGACTTGTAAACAACTTCAATCTAATTGTGTTGTGAGAAAATGCAATTTTTTTGTAATAATATCCAAATAATAAAGCATTACCTATTAGCTATAGTTTTAAATAATAGCCTATTATGTTCTCAATTGAATTGATCCAGAGGAAGAGAAACAAAGAATATCATGAGAAATTGTCTTATTTTTTTTAAATAATTCCTTAATATTACATATTTTTATGTTAATTGCTATTTTTTAGCACAAAAAAAATCAACCAATCCATTTTTATAAAGTTATCTTCTGCCACAGCCTCCTTTGACGGTGAGCTCCGCAATGTGGTTGATGCTATATTCTTCAGTATTCTTCTCTATGTAACCATCCATTTATACATTTCTCAATGCATTACATATAATAAGTAATATAAATACATAATAAAAATGCATTGCAAACCTTCACTTTAATATAATACTATTACATTTGAATATTGGTGAATTATGTAAAAAAGAACTAACTACCTTGTAATTCCTCCATCTCTCTTATTAATGATATTAACTAGTTTGAATTTCTGCAATATCTTACCAGGGATTTATATAGTGTTGGGGGGTTATACTTGCTTCCCTTGCTTCCATCCCCCTGTGAATACATGCTAATATTTTACTATCCTTTGAAGCTGCTTCCTGGCACTGAGTACTATTGGACAGCTGCTTGTTCAGGCTCTGTTCTAAATAATTTTCTTTTTTGATTTGTATCAAACAGCCCAAAACAGCAATATCTTACCAGGGCTTTAAATAGTATATGGGGGTTATACTTGCTTCCCTTGCTTCTATCCCCATATGAATGCATGCTAATATATTACTAGCCTTTGAAGCTGCTTCCTGGCACTGAGTACTGTTACACAGCTGGTTGGTCAGAAGGGGTCTTAAATAATTTTCTTTTTTGATTTGTATCAAACAGCCCAAAACAGCAATATCTTACCAGGGCTTTAAATAGTATATGGGGGTTATACTTGCTTCCCTTGCTTCTATTCCCATATGAATGCATGCTAATATATTACTAGCCTTTGAAGCTGCTTCCTGGCACTGAGTACTGTTACACAGCTGGTTGTTCAGATCCTGTCCTAAATAATTTTATTTTTTGATTTTCACGAAGAAGCAGACATGAATAAGACTGACCCTTTCGAATATGGCATCTAAATACAAATCTGTCCGTGAAAATGCATTGGCGCTCTAATGGTATGTCTCGCAGTGGGAGACGGGGTGTGTTTGAGTGGTTTCTGGTAATGTACAGAGCTCTACACTAATGAGTGTGATTTGTATTGTTTTTAGCTTGTCTCACTATTTATTAAGGGTACTATACCGTAAAACGCATCTTGTGCGCTCCTTTTGGCAGACCAACAAGTTTCCTATCGGGAGCTAATGATGCTCTCCTGCTTCCATCTGGCTTGTGAGATGATTAACAACTCCGCCTGGCAGTGCAGGAAGCGCGTTCATCCTCACCAGCAGAGAAAAAGCCCTCCCCATAGAATTAAATCTCTATAGGACACATTTACTGAGCAGTATTACTTCAACATGGCACAGTGAGTCTGGCTGCGCAGGAGCTCCCAAGGGGGTTATTTCCCATTGCGTTTTGTCAACAATAAAATATGCAGATGAATTATGGCTGAAACGCGTTAGTTCAAGAGTGGTTTGATTATTAGTGCCTGTCATGTCTTCTGTAATGAATAATCCATCTGGTGTAGTTAACAACACCTTGTGATCCACCAGCCCTTGCACCATTTGCACACAAAAATGTATACAATTCACAACTAAAAGCGCCAACTAAAAGCGCCACGCACAGAACAAATGGATATATAGATAAATCTATATACACAACAATATTTAAATGTACCATATTGTGTAGCTCTGCTCACATATAAAATTAACCGATATGGGAGAAAATGAGAACAGAGAAAAATTCCTGGGTGCAATTATTCTATATCAGTCTGCAATAAAAATCAACCTATTTTAAGATTTATTTTTCATGGTCACTTTAATGTGGCAGGTTATATATTGCAAATATTTATGGCATATTACACTATATATATATATATATATATATATATATATATATATATATATATATATATATATATATATATATATATATATATATATATATACACTTGTGCTTGCACATCATCCACCCTGGGCATATGCTTAAAAGGAGTCTTGTTTAAAATGGAATTTGGATTAAAGAGCAAAGCCTTTCTGGGCTCATTTGCATGTTCCATCCCAGGTTCCGAGAAAGCAGTGCAATAACTGTAGTTCTCTCAATTCTGGGTAATACTCTTCTTAACCTATTTTAGACATTCAAATGTGAGCACTAAATGTACTATACTACTGTATGGTGGAGGCTTCTATCACTCTTTTTGCCCACCATAAGTTAAATGGTTGTTGTGATATAATATATATATATATATATATATATATATATATAGATATATATATATAGATATATATATATAGATATATATATATAGATATATATATATATATATAGCTATATATATATAGATATATATATAGATATATATATAGATATATATATATAGATATATATATATATATATATATATATACACACATACACAACACGGCCCCAATTAGGAAATGTGAGAAATTCCTGCTATCACTCTGAATAATAAGGGGTACTTACATCGTCGCTCCAGGACTCCCCTCAATCACTCACAGAAACAATACACAGCATACATTGGTGGTACTGTAATGTTCTGCGGGCTTTTGAGGGACTAAATGTCCAATTCTTAATGATTTTTTTAAATAAATACACATTAAACAGTTTGTTGCTGTTTGTTGAATTTCAAAGAAGAAGGGAACCTTTTTATATTCGAATAATTTCCTTTTTTCATCAATCAAGGCACTCTGGATATTCATTTACTCCACAAAAGGCCATAAATATCCTCCGACGCCGATAGTTTGTTTTTTGTATCGTTGAGTCGTGTCCGACTCTCTGTGACCTCATGGACCGCAACACACCTTGCTGATCTAATTACTATTCATGGCAAAGATACTGGAGTGGGTTGCCAGTTCCTTCTCCAGTAGGCCACAGCATATAGCTCCTGGTATTCCTAGGTGGTGTCCCATCCAATTACTGACCAGGCACAACCCTGCTTGGCTTGGGTGGTGTGACCTCTTGGTTCCCTGACTGAAATCAAGGTCGCAGTGGTGAAAGCACCGAGTCCTAACCACTGGACCACCAGGGAACCCCTCAGTTACATAGTGACTTTTGTTTTACAATTATTATAATGTAATAAAAATGTATCCCCTTCTGGATCGCTTCCTTATTGTGGTGAAGGGGGCTTGTGTTTTTCAATGAAGCTGTGAGCTATACCATGTAGGGTCACACAAGATGGGCAGGTCATAGCAGAGAAGTCAGACAAATTGCGGTCCACTGGAGAAGGAACTGACAACCCACTCCAAAATCATAAGCACAACCAGAACCACAGACAGATATGTCTTGGTGCTGCAGTCCATATGGTCACCAAGAATTGGGCACAACTGAAGGACTGAACAACAACAATAAAAATGGTCTGTGGAGCACCACACTGTGTTATTGTTTGCTGTATTTTAACATAAAACAATACCATTTCAAAGATAAAAAAGATGATTAATTCTATTCATTGTATTGAGCCACCTGACAGTGCTGCAAAGCTGCATTTTCATAGTATGTACAACTGCAGTCTTTATTTTTGACTCTCCAAACTCAGCATTTGATAGTGCTGCAGAGCTGCATTTCTACATTTTTAGAAATAAATGTTTTAAGATGTTTTGCACTATTAATTTTTAAAGCAAAAAAAAGAAAAATCATAATAATTTAAGTCAACTCTTTAAATACATTGTAGAAAAATAAGTTTATTCTTCCCCATTTGTACTAATGGAAATTATAACTAACTTCAACATTTAAGGCTTTTTATCTCATTCGTCTGCTGCAGATCTAGTTAAAAATCATGGTCTATTTTCTGATCCTCTTCTCCTGATTCATCAAAGTTTTGTCCATGCAAAAAAAAATAAAAAGCCGAATGAGATCCATCAAAAGGACGCCGTGCTCTGCTTTGAAGGACCTGGTGGTTGAGGGAAGCTTTGATGTTTGCTATCTTTGTATCGCTGCTCCATCATACGATTTAAAGAGACTCTCACCACCCAAATTTCTCTTAAACAACATGAACTAGTTCTACTTTGTACTAGCCATTTGTTATTAAAATAACTAATTCCTGAAATAATGTGAATTGCTGTTGTATTCTACTGCAAATTAGTGGACGCTGAATACTAATTAGCTGTGTTGATTTATTTGGTTTACAGTCTCTCTCTACGGTGGCAAAAATGACTTGCCCCTAAGGTTATCACGCAGCTAGGTCTCTCTCCCACCTTTATCAAGAGAAGCAGGTTTAATTCAAAACTATAAGAAGTAACAAGTACTTTATCCATATAATGTCACTAGTAAATTACCTGTCAAAAATGACGGCATAACATTTGCAAGCCTTGCAATGTAACAATGTGAGGCTCGCTATGCATGGCTTCTCTCTCTTTCCTTCCCTCGTTCTCTACCTCTCCTCTGTGCGAGCCTTGCAATGAGCGCCTTCAGCACACATTGCAGGCCTCGTAATGAGCACCCTTGGCGCCCATTGTGGGCCTCCAGTCACAAATGACTGGATAATATTTCATTTTTATCTCCCCCTGTGTCGCTTCTGCCACTCCCTCCCATGTGTCTCTCCCCCCTCCATCCCCTGTGTCTCTTTCCCCCCTCTTTCGCCTTGCCGCGCTTTCCCTCACCTGTGTCTCTTTCCCCCCTCTCTCACCCCTGTGCCTCTTTCCCCCTACTCCTACCCCTGTGTCTCTTTCCCCCCTCTCCCTCCCGTGTCTCTTTTACCCCTCTCCCCCACGTGTCTCTTCCCCCCCCTCTCGTGTCTCTTTGACCCCCTCCCCTGTGTCTCTTTCCCCCTCTCCCTCCCCTGTATCTCTTTCCCCCTCTCCCTCCCCTCTCTCTCTTTGCCCCCCTCTCCCTCATTTGCAGTTTACAGGTGTGAAAACATTGGCGGGCCTGGGTGAAATTGAAATAGCAATTTCGTGGGTCAGGCTGTGCGTTATGGGTTTCGGTCGCCTTTTTTAAAGCCCGTAACTCGGAAGCCGTTCTGAGCCTGCAAAAAGACGCCAATTGAATAGAAGATTAGCTTGCAACCTCACTTACCGGCTCCCTGCCTCTCCCCTTGTGCCCATTGCGGCCCCCGCCTGTCCCCCTGGGCATATTGAGCTCCACCCCTCTATATTGTGGGCCTTGCAATGAGCGCCTTTGAAGCTCATTGCAAGCCTCGGCAAACCAACAACCTTCGGCGCTCATTGCGAGCCTCTCGCCCCCTCTACTTTCCGGGCCTTGCAATGAGCCGCTTCGCCGATCATTACAGGTCGCAGCATGCTCTCTGCGCATGTGCAAGCCCGTAACTTTGAGAGCTTTACACACAAACTCGCAATTACAACTTTATATATGATGACGTAATTGCATTTTCTTACAGTAAACTTGCATAGGAGTTTATCGCTTTTGATTGTCAGCTTTTTTGATCCTCCCGCCAAGCTTGCTGCATATCTTCTCTTTTAGAGTTTAATCATTGCTAATATTCTGCCATGCGGGTTTGCACATGCTCAGATTGTTCTAGGAAGTATTTGGAGGGAGAAAATAATATCCAAGTTTCAACAAATATTTAATTAAATTTAAGCACCTCAAGGTGTACACTGATAACACTCTAACAGAAAGATAAGACGCTAAGTCTGGTGGGGAAAAAGAAAGTGAAGGGGCTTGTCTGACTCAATGAAGCTGTGAGTTATACCATGTAGGTCATAGCAGAGAGTACAGACAAATCACAGTCCACTCGAGAAGGAATTGGCAATCCACAGAAGTATCCTTGCAATGAAACCCCTATGCATAAGCACAACCAGACACAAGAGGCACCTGGTGTGAGGAGGTACTTGGTGTCACAAAGAGACGGACACAACTGAACGAATGAAAAAACAAAAGCTAAAAAGTTAGTAGCCAGATCCTGCGGCTCCTTGGACTGGTCAAGCCCTGATGTAGAGTTTGTATTATTTTGGTATATTGTAATAACATGGAGCATATTTAAAGGGGCAATGCTACATTTTTGACTATTACAGTCAACTGTTGGCTTTATCCCTTCATGCTCCATTGGGCTTTGGAGAATAAATAACATGTTTTCTAGGAAAGCATCACGTGATGACAGGAGCCGTACATGGAAGCACCGTGACATGCTCGCTCCACAAGCACAGCGAGCACACAGCACCACTTATAATCCACAATGTCTGTCTGACGTTCATTCAGAAAAAGGGAATCCATAAAAGATGCTAAGACATCCCCTTCTGGATCGCTACCTTGTCGTGGTGGAGGGGTTAGTGTACTTCAATGAAGCTGTGAGCATGTAGGGTCACCAAATAAGGGCAGGTCATAGTAGAGAGGTCAGACAAATCACGGTCCACTGGAGAAGGAACTGGAAACCCACTCCAGTATATTCGCCAAGAAAACCATATGGATAAGCACAGCCAGAAACAGAGACAGATGTGCCATGCCTGCTGCCTCCATAGGGTCACTGAGAGTTGGACACGTCTGAACAACAACAGATGAAGAAAACAATGTAAGCCAGAGACATAAAACATGCAACTTAGAATTTGACATGCAAGAAATCCTTCCATTGGTCTCTACCTGCATTTATTTATTTCTTCTAAGTGCTCTCACATGGGGGGGGGGGGGGGGGGGAGCACATGCTCAGTAACTAGTTATAATGGTCTAATATGCAGACAATGGTATAATATGCAGACAATGGTATAATATGCAGCCAATGGTATAATATGCAGACAATGGTATAATATGCAGACAATGGTATAATATGCAGACAATGGTATAATATGCAGACAATGGTATAATATGCAGACAATGGTATAATATGCAGACAATGGTATAATATGCAGACAATGGTATAATATGCAGACAATGGTATAATATGCAGACAATGGTATAATATGCAGGCCCCTGCTGATTATGAGTGATTAGCTGGTAGAGATAGCACACGGGTACAGGGGGTGCAGCATTACAGCACGTAACTTCTATGTTGTATTTACGACCATGGAACTGCTTAGCTTGACCTATATTTTAAAATGTATAACACACTGGGACATGCTCTGCCTTCCTTCTAAGTCTCTTTTGCATGAAACTGTAGTCTGTCCTCTATTCTCTCTCCTTTCTCTCCCTCTCTCGCTCTGCCCATTCCTCCTGTCTCTCTCTCTCTCTCTGCCCATTCCTCCTGTCTCGCTCTCTCTCTCTCTCTGCCCATTCCTCCTGTCTCTCTGTCTCTCTGCCCATTCCTCCTGTCTCTCTCTCGCTCTGCCCATTCCCCCTGTCTCGCTCTCTCTCTCTGCCCATTCCTCCTGTCTCTCTGTCTCTCTCGCTCTGCCCATTCCTCCTTTCTCTCTGTCTCCTCCATTCTCCCTCTCTCGCTCTGCCCATTCCTCCTGTCTCTCTCTCTCTCTCTGCCCATTCCTCCTGTCTCGCTCTCTCTCTCTCTCTGCCCATTCCTCCTGTCTCTCTGTCTCTCTGCCCATTCCTCCTGTATCTCTCGCTCTGCCCATTCCCCCTGTCTCGCTCTCTCTCTCTGCCCATTCCTCCTGTCTCTCTGTCTCTCTCGCTCTGCCCATTCCTCCTTTCTCTCTGTCTCCTCCATTCTCCCTCTCTCGCTCTGCCCATTCCTCCTGTCTCTCTCTCTCTGCCCATTCCTCCTGTCTCACTCTCTCTCTCTCTCTCTGCCCATTCCTCCTGTCTCTCTGTCTCTCTGCCCATTCCTCCTGTCTCTCTCTTGCTCTGCCCATTCCCCCTGTCTCGCTCTCTCTCTCTGCCCATTCCTCCTGTCTCTCTGTCTCTCGCTCTACCCATTCCTCCTGTCTCTCTGTCTCCTCCATTCTCCCTCTCTCACTCTGCCCATTCCTCCTGTCTCTCTCTCTGCCCATTCCTCCTGTCTCTCTCGCTCTGCCCATTCCTCCTGTCTCTCTGTCTCCTCAATCTCTTTCCTTCCCTCTCTCTCTCTGCCCATTCCTCCTGTCTCTCTCTCTCTCTCACGCTCTGCCCATTCCTCCTGTATCTCTCTCTCTCACACTGTGCCCATTCCTCCTGTCTCTCTCTCTCTCGCTCTGCCCATTCCTCCTGTCTCTCTCTCTCTCGCTCTGCCCATTCCTCCTGTCTCTCTCTCTCACACGCTCTGCCCATTCCTCCTGTCTCTCTCTCTCTCTCACGCTCTGCCCATTCCTCCTGTATCTCTCTCTCACACTGTGCCCATTCCTCCTGTCTCTCTCTCTCTCACACTGTGCCCATTCCTCCTGTATCTCTCTCTCTCACACTCTGCCCATTCCTCCTGTCTCTCTCTCTCTCGCTCTGCCCATTCCTCCTGTCTCTCTCTCTCACACGCTCTGCCCATTCCTCCTGTCTGTCTCTCTCTCTCACGCTCTGCCCATTCCTCCTGTATCTCTCTCTCTCACACTGTGCCCATTCCTCCTGTCTCTCTCTCTCTCGCTCTGCCCATTCCTCCTCTCTCTCTCTCTCACACTCTGCCCATTCCTCCTGTATCTCTCTCTCACACTCTGCCCATTCCTCCTGTCTCTCTCTCTCTGCCCATTCCTCCTGTCTCTCTGTCTCCTCCTTTCTCTCTGTCTCTCTCTCTCTCGCTCTGCCCATTCCTCCTGTCTCTCTGTCTCCTCTATTCTCTCTCTCACGCTCTGCCCATTCCTCCTGTCTCTCTGTCTCCTCTATTCTCTCTCTCACGCTCTGCCCATTCCTCCTGTCTCTCTATCTCCTCTCTCTCTCACGCTCTGCCCATTCCTCCTGTATCTCTCTCTCTCACACTCTGCCCATTCCTCCTGTATCTCTCTCTCTCACACTCTGCCCATTCCTCCTGTATCTCTCTCTCTCACACTCTGCCCATTCCTCCTGTCTCTCTCTCTCTCGCTCTGCCCATTCCTCCTGTCTCTCTCTCTCTCGCTCTGCCCATTCCTCCTGTCTCTATGTCTCCTCTATTCTCTCTCTCACGCTCTGCCCATTCCTCCTGTCTCTCTATCTCCTCTCTCTCTCACGCTCTGCCCATTCCTCCTGTATCTCTCTCTCTCACACTCTGCCCATTCCTCCTGTATCTCTCTCTCTCACACTCTGCCCATTCCTCCTGTATCTCTCTCTCTCACACTGTGCCCATTCCTCCTGTATCTCTCTCTCTCACACTCTGCCCATTCCTCCTGTCTCTCTCTCTCACGCTCTGCCCATTCCTCCTGTCTCTCTCTCTCGCTCTGCCCATTCCTCCTGTCTCTCTCTCTCACGCTCTGCCCATTCCTCCTGTCTCTCTCTCTCTCTCGCTCTGCCCATTTCTCCTGTCTCTCTGTCTCCTCCTTTCTCTCTGTCTCTCTCTCTCTCGCTCTGCCCATTCCTCCTGTCTCTCTGTCTCCTCTATTCTCTCTCTCACGCTCTGCCCATTCCTCCTGTATCTCTCTCTCTCACACTCTGCCCATTCCTCCTGTATCTCTCTCTCTCACACTCTGCCCATTCCTCCTGTATCTCTCTCTCTCACACTGTGCCCATTCCTCCTGTATCTCTCTCTCTCACGCTCTGCCCATTCCTCCTGTCTCTCTCTCTCACTCTGCCCATTCCTCCTGTCTCTCTCTCTCACGCTCTGCCCATTCCTCCTGTCTCTCTCTCTCTCTCGCTCTGCCCATTCCTCCTGTCTCTCTGTCTCCTCCTTTCTCTCTGTCTCTCTCTCTCTCGCTCTGCCCATTCCTCCTGTCTCTCTGTCTCCTCTATTCTCTCTCTCACGCTCTGCCCATTCCTCCTGTCTCTCTATCTCCTCTCCCTCTCACACTCTGCCCATTCCTCCTGTATCTCTCTCTCTCACACTCTGCCCATTCCTCCTGTATCTCTCTCTCTCACACTCTGCCCATTCCTCCTGTCTCTCTCTCTCACGCTCTGCCCATTCCTCCTGTCTCTCTCTCTCTCGCTCTGCCCATTCCTCCTGTCTCTCTCTCTCACGCTCTGCCCATTCCTCCTGTCTCTCTCTCTCTCTCGCTCTGCCCATTCCTCCTGTCTCTCTGTCTCCTCCTTTCTCTCTGTCTCTCTCTCTCTCGCTCTGCCCATTCCTCCTGTCTCTCTGTCTCCTCTATTCTCTCTCTCACGCTCTGCCCATTCCTCCTGTCTCTCTATCTCCTCTCCCTCTCACGCTCTGCCCATTCCTCCTGTATCTCTCTCTCTCACACTCTGCCCATTCCTCCTGTATCTCTCTCTCTCACACTCTGCCCATTCCTCCTGTATCTCTCTCTCTCACACTGTGCCCATTCCTCCTGTATCTCTCTCTCTCACACTCTGCCCATTCCTCCTGTCTCTCTCTCTCACGCTCTGCCCATTCCTCCTGTCTCTCTCTCTCTCGCTCTGCCCATTCCTCCTGTCTCTCTCTCTCACGCTCTGCCCATTCCTCCTGTCTCTCTCTCTCTCGCTCTGCCCATTCCTCCTGTATCTCTGTCTCCTCCTTTCTCTCTGTCTCTCTCTCTCTCGCTCTGCCCATTCCTCCTGTCTCTCTGTCTCCTCCTTTCTCTCTGTCTCTCTCTCTCTCTCGCTCTGCCCATTCCTCCTGTCTCTCTGTCTCCTCTATTCTCTCTCTCACGCTCTGCCCATTCCTCCTGTCTCTCTATCTCCTCTCCCTCTCACGCTCTGCCCATTCCTCCTGTATCTCTCTCTCTCACACTCTGCCCATTCCTCCTGTATCTCTCTCTCTCACACTCTGCCCATTCCTCCTGTATCTCTCTCTCTCTCTCACACTGTGCCCATTCCTCCTGTATCTCTCTCTCTCACACTCTGCCCATTCCTCCTGTCTCTCTCTCTCACGCTCTGCCCATTCCTCCTGTCTCTCTCTCTCTCGCTCTGCCCATTCCTCCTGTATCTCTCTCTCTCACACTCTGCCCATTCCTCCTGTATCTCTCTCTCTCACACTGTGCCCATTCCTCCTGTATCTCTCTCTCTCACACTCTGCCCATTCCTCCTGTCTCTCTCTCTCACGCTCTGCCCATTCCTCCTGTCTCTCTCTCTCGCTCTGCCCATTCCTCCTGTCTCTCTCTCTCACGCTCTGCCCATTCCTCCTGTCTCTCTCTCTCTCTCGCTCTGCCCATTTCTCCTGTCTCTCTGTCTCCTCCTTTCTCTCTGTCTCTCTCTCTCTCGCTCTGCCCATTCCTCCTGTCTCTCTGTCTCCTCTATTCTCTCTCTCACGCTCTGCCCATTCCTCCTGTATCTCTCTCTCTCACACTCTGCCCATTCCTCCTGTATCTCTCTCTCTCACACTCTGCCCATTCCTCCTGTATCTCTCTCTCTCACACTGTGCCCATTCCTCCTGTATCTCTCTCTCTCACGCTCTGCCCATTCCTCCTGTCTCTCTCTCTCACTCTGCCCATTCCTCCTGTCTCTCTCTCTCACGCTCTGCCCATTCCTCCTGTCTCTCTCTCTCTCTCGCTCTGCCCATTCCTCCTGTCTCTCTGTCTCCTCCTTTCTCTCTGTCTCTCTCTCTCTCGCTCTGCCCATTCCTCCTGTCTCTCTGTCTCCTCTATTCTCTCTCTCACGCTCTGCCCATTCCTCCTGTCTCTCTATCTCCTCTCCCTCTCACACTCTGCCCATTCCTCCTGTATCTCTCTCTCTCACACTCTGCCCATTCCTCCTGTATCTCTCTCTCTCACACTCTGCCCATTCCTCCTGTCTCTCTCTCTCACGCTCTGCCCATTCCTCCTGTCTCTCTCTCTCTCTCGCTCTGCCCATTCCTCCTGTCTCTCTCTCTCACGCTCTGCCCATTCCTCCTGTCTCTCTCTCTCTCTCGCTCTGCCCATTCCTCCTGTCTCTCTGTCTCCTCCTTTCTCTCTGTCTCTCTCTCTCTCGCTCTGCCCATTCCTCCTGTCTCTCTGTCTCCTCTATTCTCTCTCTCACGCTCTGCCCATTCCTCCTGTCTCTCTATCTCCTCTCCCTCTCACGCTCTGCCCATTCCTCCTGTATCTCTCTCTCTCACACTCTGCCCATTCCTCCTGTATCTCTCTCTCTCACACTCTGCCCATTCCTCCTGTATCTCTCTCTCTCACACTGTGCCCATTCCTCCTGTATCTCTCTCTCTCACACTCTGCCCATTCCTCCTGTCTCTCTCTCTCACGCTCTGCCCATTCCTCCTGTCTCTCTCTCTCTCGCTCTGCCCATTCCTCCTGTCTCTCTCTCTCTCGCTCTGCCCATTCCTCCTGTATCTCTGTCTCCTCCTTTCTCTCTGTCTCTCTCTCTCTCGCTCTGCCCATTCCTCCTGTCTCTCTGTCTCCTCCTTTCTCTCTGTCTCTCTCTCTCTCTCGCTCTGCCCATTCCTCCTGTCTCTCTGTCTCCTCTATTCTCTCTCTCACGCTCTGCCCATTCCTCCTGTCTCTCTATCTCCTCTCCCTCTCACGCTCTGCCCATTCCTCCTGTATCTCTCTCTCTCACACTCTGCCCATTCCTCCTGTATCTCTCTCTCTCACACTCTGCCCATTCCTCCTGTATCTCTCTCTCTCTCTCACACTGTGCCCATTCCTCCTGTATCTCTCTCTCTCACACTCTGCCCATTCCTCCTGTCTCTCTCTCTCACGCTCTGCCCATTCCTCCTGTCTCTCTCTCTCTCGCTCTGCCCATTCCTCCTGTCTCTCTCTCTCTCGCTCTGCCCATTCCTCCTGTATCTCTGTCTCCTCCTTTCTCTCTGTCTCTCTCTCTCTCTCGCTCTGCCCATTCCTCCTGTCTCTCTCTCTGCCCATTCCTCCTGTCTCTCTCTCTCTCGCTCTGCCCATTCCTCATGTCTCTCTGTCTCCTCCTTTCTCTCTGTCTCTCTCTCTCGCTCTGCCCATTCCTCCTGTCTCTCTGTCTCCTCTATTCTCTCTCTCACACTCTGCCCATTCCTCCTGTCTCTCTATCTCCTCTCTCTCTCTCGCTCTGCCCATTCCTCCTGTATCTCTCTCTCTCACGCTCTGCCCATTCCTCCTGTCTCTCTCTCTGCCCATTCCTCCTGTCTCTCTCTCTCTCGCTCTGCCCATTCCTCCTGTCTCTCTGTCTCCTCCTTTCTCTCTGTCTCTCTCTCTCTCGCTCTGCCCATTCCTCCTGTCTCTCTGTCTCCTCCTTTCTCTCTGTCTCTCTCTCTCTCGCTCTGCCCATTCCTCCTGTCTCTCTGTCTCCTCCTTTCTCTCTGTCTCTCTCTCACGCTCTGCCCATTCCTCCTGTCTCTCTCTCTCTCTCACGCTCTGCCCATTCCTCCTGTATCTCTCTCACACTCTGCCCATTCCTCCTGTATCTCTCTCACACTCTGCCCATTCCTCCTGTATCTCTCTCTCTCACACTCTGCCCATTCCTCCTGTATCTCTCTCTCTCACACGCTGCCCATTCCTCCTGTCTCTCTCTCTCTCGCTCTGCCCATTCCTCATGTCTCTCTGTCTCCTCCTTTCTCTCTGTCTCTCTCTCTCGCTCTGCCCATTCCTCCTGTCTCTCTGTCTCCTCTATTCTCTCTCTCACACTCTGCCCATTCCTCCTGTCTCTCTATCTCCTCTCTCTCGCTCTGCCCATTCCTCCTGTCTCTCTGTCTCCTCTATTCTCTCTCTCGCTCTGCCCATTCCTCCTATCTCTCTGTCTCCTCCTTTCTCTCTGTCTCTCTCTCTCGCTCTGCCCATTCCTCCTGTCTCTCTGTCTCCTCTATTCTCTCGCTCACACTCTGCCCATTCCTCCTGTCTCTCTATCTCCTCTCTCTCGCTCTGCCCATTCCTCCTGTCTCTCTGTCTCCTCTATTCTCTCTCTCGCTCTGCCCATTCCTCCTGTCTCTCTGTCTCCTCTATTCTCTCTCTCGCTCTGCCCATTCCTCCTATCTCTCTGTCTCCTCCTTTCTCTCTGTCTCCTCTATTCTCTCTCTCGCTCTGCCCATTCCTCCTGTCTCTCTGTCTCTCTGTCTCCTCTATTCTCTCTCTCGCTCTGCCCATTCCTCCTATCTCTCTGTCTCCTCCTTTCTCTCTGTCTCCTCTATTCTCTCTCTCGCTCTGCCCATTCCTCCTGTCTCTCTGTCTCCTCTATTCTCTCTCTCACGCTCTGCCCATTCCTCCTGTCTCTCTGTCTCCTCTATTCTCTCTCTCACGCTCTGCCCATTCCTCCTGTCTCTCTGTCTCCTCTATTCTCTCTCTCACGCTCTGCCCATTCCTCCTGTCTCTCTCTCTCACACGCTCTGCCCATTCCTCCTGTCTCTCTCTCTCTCTCACGCTCTGCCCATTCCTCCTGTCTCTCTCTCTCACACGCTCTGCCCATTCCTCCTGTCTCTCTCTCTCTCTCACGCTCTGCCCATTCCTCCTGTATCTCTCTCTCACGCTCTGCCCATTCCTCCTGTATCTCTCTCTCTCACACTGTGCCCATTCCTCCTGTATCTCTCTCTCTCACGCTCTGCCCATTCCTCCTGTATCTCTCTCTCTCACACTCTGCCCATTCCTCCTGTCTCTCTCTCTCACGCTCTGCCCATTCCTCCTGTCTCTCTGTCTCCTCTATTCTC
>CM050172.1:29515132-29572632 GCA_027410445.1 Discoglossus pictus | reverse complement strand
CTGAACCAAAGTTGGCATCCACTATTTTAACCCTGTGTATGAAATGTTCCTTAAAAGTATCTGAAAGTTTCCCTGTGTGTAACTTTATCTAATCTAACAAACTGTTCATATCAAAAATGCAAATTTCATTAAATCATTCTATACAGAGATATATATACAGGCTTTCCACGCCCCAGATCGGCCTACATCGGCACCTGGTACTAACCAATAGAAACACTGCATTCAAGTACGTTTTTAACCCAAGCCAACAGCAACACAATGAAGATCCCGACATGCACTGCCTGAAGCTGCTTCCTTGTGATGGGAGCCAAAAACTACAAATCTCATTATGCTTTGCCGCAGAGACTGATTCCCAGACATTGCAACATTGTTGTAGCTGCCTCTGATTGGCCACAACAACTTACGAGTTTTGTGCTAACGTATATACTCGAGTATAAGCCGAGTTTTTCAGCCCTTTTTTTAAGGCAAAAAAGGGCCCCCTCGGCTTATACTCGAGTCACTCTCCCCCCGTGTCTCTCTAACCCCCCTCCGTGTGTCTCTGACCCCCCTGTGTGTCTCTGACCCCCCCGTGTGTCTCTGCCCCCCCCGTGTGTCTCTAACCCCCCCTCCGGGTGTCTCTAACCCCCCCTCCGGGTGTCTCTAACCCCCCGTGTGTCTCTCTACCCCCCCGTGTCTCTTTCCCTCCGCCCTCAACCCCCCTCCTCAACCTAAACCCCCCTAAATACCACCCCCCTCTCCCCTCACTTACCTGCTTGTGCTCCGGCCTCCGCTCCTTGACCTGGCGCCGGCGTGCATGTGACGTCACACATGCGCGCCGCGTCATTAGCATATACCGGGTGCCGGCACAAGCAGGTAAGTGAGGGGAGAGGGGGGAGGTATTTAGGGGGGTTTAGGTTGAGGAGGGGGGTTGAGGGGGGTTTAGTTTGAGGAGGGGGGTTGGGGTTGAGAGGGATTGAGGGGGGAGGTTGAGGGGGGTTGAGGTTGAGGAGGTGGGTTGGGGTTGAGGGGGGTTGAGGTTGAGGAGGGGGGGCTGAGGGGGGTTGAGGAGGGAGGTTGAGGATGGGGGGTTGAGGATGAGGATGGAGGTTGAGGATGAGGAGGAGGGGTTGAGGATGGGGGGATGAGGATGAGGATGGGGGGGTTGAGGATGGGGGGTTGAGGAGGGAGGGTTTTGGTTGAGGGGGGGTTGAGGTTGAGGAGGATTGAGGTTGAGGAGGGGGTTGAGGAGGGAGGATGAGGATGGGGGGCTTGAGGAGGGGGTTGAGGATGGGGGGGTTGAGGAGGGAGGTTGAGGAAGGGGTTGAGGATGGGGGAGTTGAGGAGGGAGGATGAGGAGGGGGTTGAGGATGAGGAGGGAGGTTGAGGATGAGGAGGGAGGTTGAGGATGAGGAGGGAGGTTGAGGAGGGAGGTTGAGGATGAGGAGGGAGGTTGAGGATGAGGAGGGAGGTTGAGAAAGAGAAGGGAGGTTGAGGATGAGGAGGGAGGTTGAGGAAGAGGAGGGAGGTTGAGGAGTGGGGTTGAGGAGGGTGATAAGGGAGGGGCAAAGAGACAAAGGGAAGGGAGAGGGGAGAAGAGACACGGGAGAGAGAGGGGGACACAGAGGGCACAAGAGGGACACAGGGGGCAACACATTTCCCACCCTCGGCTTATACTCGAGTCACTCATTTTACCCAGTATTTTGTGGTAAAATAGGTGCCTCGGCTTATACTCGGGTCGGCTTATACTCGAGTATATACGGTAATTTAACTTGGATTTTCAGAGTGTTCCTTCTCAAAATCAACTGCCAGAAAAAAGAAGACATTTCAAAACTGTAAGGGAAAGTTTATTCCTATTATTTGGGGATTTTTTTCATGAAAAAAAAAATGGTTTCATACACTACGGATTCTCCCTTATCAGGGGCATTCATAATCTATTAAACTTATATATATACCTTTTGCATGTCTGTATGTGTGTATTTTGGCCACATGGTAGCAAAGCGGAGGTTTGTGACCCACCGATCCGGATCGCAGTGGGTACACAGGATTGGAAACATAAGTGTTATCTAGCTATTGAAAAGGGTTAACCAGTTTCCTTTTTCACCTAGGCTACTGGGGATGGGCACCTATGACATCACTAAAAAAAACATGGCGCCCTACACACTAATATAAAGCGGAAAGGTGAGCAAACCAGCTCAGTACTTCCAAACACTATACTATTTTGGTAATGTGAAGCCTTTTTATTATAGGTTTTCATTACAAGTATTGTTTTACCATTGAGAAAGACTGCTGGACAGTTGAAACGCGTTTGGTATCGATTTATATTTTATCTATTCAGTTATACTGTATATGTATATTTGCTAGTCCCTATTAGAAGGACTGATATACTGCATTTGTTTTTGGGTGTGCTCTGTGAACTTATTTTTTCTGCATTTGGGGAGAAGTGCACTGGCACTATACTATTAGATTTTTTTTGGGGGTACTAACAAGAGATCCTGTTTATTGTGAAACCCACGTCCACATCTATTTAGGTGGGCATGCTCTATTAGGGCCATACAGCCCTATAGTGTGAACATTTACCTATTTCTATAATGAAGTGATGAGTTGGGCAGATCTGTAAGTTTTAGTCCCCCATTACTTCTAATTAGCGTGTATATATTCCACCTCCGCCTTGATTACAAAGGAGCAATATCTATCTAAGGAAATACATGCTATGACGATATTTTGTGACCAGTGCACTTAAATCTATGCTTTTATGCTACTGATATTCCTCATTTGTTCCTGTGATCATCAAATGTGAGTCCAATTTTGTATGTGTGAATGAATTGTTTTACTATACTACATTATCCGGGCATCTTGTGCTTCTCTAACCTATACCCTCTTCTTGTAGGGCTCCATAGTCCACCCAGGCCTCCTGGGTTGGGGGGAGGTGCCCTTTGACCCGGCAGGACCGGGGGCAGGTTAATGGGTGGCGGCTAGCTGGAGGGCGGAGCCATTAATACGCTCTTTTGGTGCCATCAGCACCATTATGCCCCCAGCTAGCCATAAGTGTAGCTACCCACCCACCCGTCCCTAAAAATTAAAATCTGGAGGTTTGCTTATAAGTAAAATGGTATTGGGTGGTTGTTTGTTATCTATATATGTATTATGTTTTGTCACAGCAGCGGATGGTGAGGGGAGTATCCAGGTCAGTGGTGAAGTGAGATCCTACCCTACGGTGGTACGGCTGTTCCATCACAGTAGGACCTGGACGAGGGTTCAGGGAGTAAGGGGCACGGTCTCTGGCCAGGCTCCTCCCCTAATGTGTTCTTTGGTACATTTGTTTACTGTATTGATTATGGTTATGACGTCATTTATGTTTACCAATAAACGCTGTGGCCTGGTTTCGGCCAATAAGTGGTCTGAGTCAAATCATTATGTCCGGAACTAATTATAACATACCAACTGGGCCGTGCTTGGGTCATGTTTTTCATATGGAGTAGGCATGTGAACAGTATTCCCCCTAAAGAAGTTGCACTTTCCCTGCTGATTAAACACCTACCTGTGGATTTTGAGCACTCGAATTGTGAATTATTGAGATCCTGAAAATTGAAATTTATTGCATAATCTACCTGTGGTTTGTTTCTATGTACTCATAGAAAATCCGCTCAGGGCTGATAGTTGTATCTCTACAGTATTACTATGCATCTATTAGCCCATTTTAGTTCTATCAGATTCAGTTTTTATCAGGATATTGTTTATGCCAGTATTATAATTGTAACGGAGTTGGAACACGAATCCAATATCTCCGCTGGTATACAGTAAAATATCCAAGAAGCACAACAGTCTCACCATCCCCAACCTCCCATATTGGACGACACTCAATTGGGAGTCAAATAATACTGTCTTTATTTTGTTGTGCAGAAATATATATACACATCTCTTCCCACAGGCAATACACATCCCCCATAGTTGGCCACACAATACACATAGAGAGACAATAGGTGTGATCACACCCCCCGGAGGTTACCTGGCTACTTTGATACAATCAGACATTGATCCGATTATACTTCTTTGTTCTTATGTCTGATAATGAAAACACTTTATACAATAGACTTCCTTATCTTAAGAGGAGTCTCTGTAATAGGATTATCTATTATGCCAAGGTCTGCAATAGTCTGGGCTAATATTCTGCAGAGCATAAACCAACATACATACAGTATAACAGTAGGATCATATTTTAACCATAATAATTAAATAATCATAAAACAGGGTAAAACAGTGATGGGTTCCGTTACAATAATATCATTATATTTTTTTGTACTTACTATAGGGATCCCTTTTAGCGCTACTTTCTGTAGTCATACACCTCCTTGTGGAGGGGTGACCTCTCTTGGATCTATTTATATATACCTTTAATAAAGATTTAAAAGCTTTTATACTTGAGTCACAATATTAGTCCAAATTAGGTAAAAATTTGATTTTTCACTTTTGTGCACGTATAAAGCAACATCTAAATATTAACTAAAAGAATCATTTTCTGCAGTAGAATTGCATGTCAATATTAATGCAATATTAAATTGAGACTGTTTAATCAATACCCATACAATTTTATAAGAAATTAGCAGCCTCGCTAAAGAAAACAACTCTCTGTTTTGACACAAGTTAATGATTTCTGAGATCTGCAAGAACAAAAATATTATTCAGAAATAGAGTAAAAAAACATGATATTTGGATCATGTGGAACAAAAGAGGAGGCAGGTGCGCATTATTTCCAAGGTACTGACAATTTTTCAGTCTGCGCAGCCTTGAAGGAGAAGCTTTCAGTCTTGTTCACACGGCCTCATTTCTGAAGATTTTTCCCTTGTGAGTGAATGATCCAAGGCCAGATTTCTCACTGCATCCTGCACCTGAGACCCTGAACAGCTCTTGCGGATTCCCAGAATCCTTCAGTATAGACAGATACCACCTGCAGCTGAGGAATCTGGGTAGGTTCCAAATAAAAGCTCGAAATAAATATTACCATATTTAAAGGACTCTTAAAAGGTTCCAACTTTGTTAAAACCTTAAAGTCATATTTAGTTTAAATATAGTATATATAAATAGTTTCCTGGGTTTTAAATGTTTGGTAAGAAACAGGCAGTGATTATCGAAAAAAAATAGGTTATATAGATAAGTTTTATGTAGTTACAAAGTTATAGGCAGGAAAGTAAAATCCAGCTTTGCACACCCAAAGGAAGGTTACATAACCAGGTACACACAGGAAAGCAGCCCGGTACAGAGTTCTGTTAGAGACCACAGGAAGTACTTGGTGCGGGATGGAATCACATGGTTGTGCGGGGTCTGAGATCTCAGCTTAATCAGAAGACAAGGAGACACAGAGATACTACATATCCCAGGCTGCTGTGCAACACAGGAACACCCAGAGTATGATACAAATGTATCAGCTAATCTCTGCTTTCTCCTGATTGGCCAAAACAAATTATGAATGTTATGCTAATGTTAGCAGAGCTTTTCAGGGGTGTCTACTAACAAAAGCTGTTGCTTGCAAACTGCAAAGATTTAGCAAACATCAGGGTGAGTTTGTAAATGTTTATTTTGGTATTTTTTCATGTAAAAAAATGTTTGCATGCACTACGGATTCTTCTCTATCAGATGCATTCATAATCTAGGAAATGTAGATATACCTTTAAAAATAGATTCATTTGCATTTACTTCTTTGTGGTATTTTAATAAGGAGCAAAATACTTTTAAAAATCATAAATATAAATAATTGCAGTCTTTAAATCGGGGGGGGGGGGGGGGGATTAGAGGCAGCTCAGGGGCCATATTTGGCCCTCAGGCACTTCCCATGCCTGTTATCTGGAGTGGAAGGGCATGTTCCTCTTAACACTATACAATCCATTATATCTCCATTATATCTCTCTAAAACTAGCAATAATACCCAACTGTACTTCCAAAATCTTATCTATTTGTAAGATTTTAGGCAGAATAAACAAAGCTTATAAGCACCTTAATAAAATAATAAGGGATATTCTATATCTAGTGAAATCCAGAAACTTTCTATGTCCCTATAACATGTGGCATAAACTCACATACAACATAGGATTGCATGTGCTATAATGCAGTGTTATCTATCCCTGTGATCTGCTCTTAATTTAACCTGTCATCACATAAGGTCTGCTTCTGACTGCACATTATAAATGGTTAGCATGAATAGCTGGTATGCAAAAGAGGATCTGAGCATGTGCAAATCCCAATTGACTGAAAGCAATAAGAACAGACAGATAATACAGTGAAGTTGCGTGTTATGCCACTACATTGAATGAAATGCTTATTTTTTACTAGTGAAAACCCCATCATAAATGATGGTATAATATTCCCCCCCCTGGCACCGCACAGTGTGCATGCTCGGCTGGCGCAGCGCATGAGCAGTGCTGCATTTACGGAGTCCGCACAAATAGTTTCTATAGTGCACATGCGCTCCCACTGGAGCATTACGCAGTTTTTAGAAACTATATTGGTGATATTTTCAATGTATAACAAAACTGGGAGCATTTATGTGTCCTTTTAACTGCATATGTATCAAATGCATAAAATTAATTTGAATAAAGTTTTACCCAGAATCCTTAGCTGCTGTTAAAAGCACAATGCTAGAGGACGATCTTCACTTTCTTTCCATCCAAGTTTAGTCATCTTAACGGATTTATTTACCAGTGTTGTCTTAAGGTTTCTTTCCAGGAACAGTCAGTTAATAGCAGTGACTGTCACTATGTGAGGTGATAGAAAACACTATTAAAGATCCTTCCCAAAATAGCATCCACCTGGCTGCGGCTCGGATCACAAGGGCTGTGTGGGCTGGGATGACACCGGGATCAACGACGGGGAACTGGATTTAGACTTATTAAGACTGCGAGTCAGATAAAATGCATGTAAGAAATGTTCACTGGAATAGCATTATAATAATTATATTTATTGTTCTTTAAAATACAATACACAACATAATAGTAAAAAATACAAAAAATGGAAAGTATATTTATATTGGTTGAGAATTCATAATCTTTAAGCAAAAAAAAAAATCAGTCTAATCATTTTTTTTTGTGATTAAACACTGAAATAGCTGTTTTCCATGATTCTTAGACTAGGACCAGAATATTTCTGTATTTACCCATTTGTAGCACATTTAGAGTAAATTATACTCCGCCACTAAAGCCAACAGTTTACAAAAGATGAGAGGAGCACCACCATCAAAATAAGGTGGAATCCAGCTATTTCTAGTGTTTGTGTTCTAATAAAAGATTAACTTTTTACTATATAGAAAAATTGATTTGATGGCAGATAAGAAGCAAACGCTGAACAACATCAACAGCAACCAATCTAGTCTTCATATTTGGACTTTTATCCATCTAAAAGCTTGGATGGCCTTATGCTTATCCCATACATGCTGACATTCTTTAACTGTGTTTTCTGTAAAATAATATTTTAACCCTAAAATTTCCACCTTCCAACCTCAAATCATGATCGCTAGTTCTTGCAATCCACTTTTTTAGGAATAAATGTCCCTTGTGAACTTTAGTAAACCGTTTGATATATATGAAGGTGTAACGGAACCCATCACTGTTTTACCCTGTTTTATGGTTATTTATTTCTTATGGTTAAAATATGATCACATTGCTATACTGTAGATATGTTGGTTTATGCTCTGCAGGATATTAGCTCAGACTATTGCAGACACTTAGCAGAATACATAATCCTATTAGGGTCTCCTAGAGGCAGGAGAGCCCTATTGTGCAAAGTGTTCACATTGTGAAAGATGGAACAAAGGGAAGGATGATCTAATCAATGTCTGTATTGTATAAAAGTAGCCAGGTAGCCTCCGGGAGGTGTGACCACACCTAGTGTCTCTCTATGTGTATTGTGTGGCCAAATAGAGGGGTTGTGTATTACCTGTGAGAAGAGATGTATATATACTTCTGGATAACCAAATAAAGACAGTATTCTTTGACTCCCAATTGAGTGTCGTCCAATATGGGAGGTTGGGGCTTGTGAGACTGCAGTGCTTCTTGGATATTTTACCGTATACCAGCGGAGATACTGGACTTCGTGTTCCAACTCCGTTACAGAAGGTTTCTATCATATCTCCCCTCTCTCTTTACTCCTCTATACAAGACGTCTTCACCTATAAGTTTTGTCTTTTAGACCATGCACCATTTTAGTCGCCGTCCGTGCTCCTCATTTATTAATATCCCTAATCTCTACAACTGGACACACAGCCCTATTAAATTAGCTCAACGTGTTAAACCGTAGCCCGTAAAGTAGACCGCAAGACTTACAGCTATTAAATTGGCCCTGTAAAGCAACCCGTCAACGACTTGCGGGGTAAGGGCAAGAAAAGGCTACGGGATGTGGAAATTTGAAATGCGCGCCCGCAAATCCTTTGATGTGTCACGCCCGTAACTATTACGTTTCCAATCATGCTATTAAATTGCAACAAATTCACTGGCGTTCAAGCCTGTAACTCCGAAATGGAGCCCAAACGCCAACGGGTACTAGAGAGGACCGTTTAGAGGGGTAAAGTCCAATCCGTAGCATTATAAATGCACAGATACACACTACTGTACTTATAGGTAAAGGGAAAGTGATATTGAAATAAATAGCACAACATTCTGAAGCCCGCAAATCGCCTAAAAAAATTATATTTTTATGTTTAAATTCCGTGTTATATCGATCCCGGCAATCAATGTGTTAATACATATAATGGAACTTGAATGGACTAGAATATCATATTTACGGCTTTATCAATATTGCATTACGTCTGGAATGTGGGTCCGATCGTAACTCGTAATTGAACCCCGTAAGACTTTGAAATCCAACCTCCATTTTTCTGTGACGCAATGATGACGATCACGGTTTCCATTGGCTCCATCTAAACCCGTAACTACGGGTTTGACTAACTGATCATTTTCACAGCCGCGCATCCAACGTTCGAAAAAGGGTTTACGGGTTTGTGCCTCGAGCTCGTAACTCGCGGCCTGTTCTAATTTAATAGCTCTGAATTTCAAGCCCGCAGCCCTTGCGGGCTACCCGATGCCGCTACGGGCTTCTAAATTAATAGGGTTGACAGTGTATTAAACTGATTTGGCATTACCAGCCCTTTATAGGGCCAGGCACAGATGGATCATATCCCTGATTGCTGGCAGGGAAACAAGATCAAACTTGTTGAAGTACAAATGGGGTGGTGGGATACCGATCAGAATACTATGTCTACAGGGAGGTAAATTCACATATCCTCCCTGGACAAAGCCAAATGGTACCCTGCCCAGATACGGGAGCCAACATTGCCTGGAACAGAGCTTTGCAAAGCAATGGAACCTCCACTAACAAACACTGCTTCAAGGGATTATAAATAGCCAGCTTGGCTAATGCCAGGAACAGGTTTATGGGGAGATCCATGGCCCTGTTCCCCCAGGACACTGGGCACCCAAAAAGAAAAAAGCGAGGAGTGAAATGCACACAGAACTGCAGGAGGAAGCCTCTCAAGAGAGATAAAAGGGGCTATAGTCAACACCAATAAGTGGTACATGGACTCTCCCTTGCCACATAATGGAGACCTGGACACAGTATCCTAGTATTCTCGGCAAGTTCTTACCAGGTATCTGGCATTAGTACCTCTCTTTTTCTGCTGCTATTTCCTCTTCCAATAATTTAAACTGATATTTACTACTTACAAATGATGAAATCTGGACCATTACTATGGAGCTTTAATTATCTTCTGTCATCTTCCCTCTCTCCTTTTCCTATCCCAAAGCACGTCATTTTTTAGACCATGCACCATTTAGTATCAAAATGCACTAATGTAATTGCTTCATATTTTTCACTTTCTATATGCTCAACTGCCTCTTCAATATATCTCAATAAAAAATATATATTTTGAAAATATCATTGCTCTGACACCAACGGTCATGTAATGGAAAATAATCTAGTATGACATTATATACCAAAATGTCACACCATGAAGTGTGGGGGGGATTATGTATTTGCTGTGATTTATTGGCTAATTTCCATGTAGATTTGATGGAGTTGTCAGCATTTTAATGCACAGGAGCGCCTGGCTTATCGTTCACTGGTACTGGTTGCCTGTGGATATTTATGTACCACTTGGTGTACAGGAACGGCTGGCTGGAGAAATGAAACACGGACTCTGTGCCCTGATCCCGACACATGAATGATTCGAGCCTGCGGCCTGTAAAGTAAAGATCACGGCACGTGACACAAGCGTGTGCGAGAGTGCCAGAAATATAACATAATATTTAATAGGTGTATCAATCATTACTTACTTAACATGGACAAGACAAACACTCAGATTGTTGGGGTGCAAACTACAAGGCTAAACAAGGCCCAAGGGCCCCCCCTCTCGCATAGGTTGTCACTTTTCAGCCAGTGTAACTTAATTGATATTATATATATATATATATATATATATTTATATATATGTCATTTGTAATAACATTCAAATTGTAAAGTACTTGTTACTACCTATGGGTTTCCTGGTGGCCCAGTAGTTAGGATTTGGTGCGACCTGGGTTTGATTCCAGTCAGGGAACCACACACTACATTGAAGCCATGCAGGGTTGGGCCTGATCAGTACTTGGCTGGGAGACCACCTAGGAATACCAGGAGCTGTATGCTGCAGCCCACTGGAGAAAGAACTGGCAACCCACTTCAGTATCTCTGCCAAGCAAATCTGCATGGTGTGTTGGAGTCCATGAGGTCATGGAGGGTTTGAAACAACTGAACAATGCTAACACCCTACCTATACTTTAAAATTATATCACATTTCAAAATGCTGTTGTATACATTTTATTTGACAAACTTAGCATCACTTATTTATAAAAAACAGGAACCTTAATGTGAAACGCGTAGAATCTTAATCAATCTAGCTCAGCGGCTCTCAACCCTTCCAGTGGTGCGAACCCCCCAACAAAACCTCCCAAAGCCGTAGGGACCCCCAACAACAAAACTACAGACCAGAGTAGACAAAAAAATGCATCCCCGATGGCTCCAGGCGACCCTTGGCAAATTGCCATTCGACCCCCAATGGGGTCCTGACCCACAGGTTAAGAACCACTGATCTAGCTCTTCCTGGATTAAGTCCTTTGCACACTTCCGAACCCATACTGTAATATAGACCCACATACATGGATGAATTAAAATGATTAGTATATTTTATTTGCTATTAATCTGGACTATTTATGGTAAGAAATGTTCTTTGGCAAAAGGTTCTTTTTGGCGCCTGGATTCTCTTTTCCGTTTCATTAATCTAAAGGTTAAGGTTTGAGCCTTGGGATAAAAGCAGCCTCAAATGTTCCCATCTGTGTTCATTATTCATCTTAACAAAAATACATAAAATATGATCGTTTCAAGGCATGACATAAAATAGAGGATCACGGTAGTTTGTGAGCCTCATTCACATGGTCTATGGAACAACCTTACAAAATGATGAAACATACAAATAAAATGTAATAAAAATGCATAAGTATGTGTGAGTGTTTTAAAGGTCCACTGTACAAATTAAAGGACTACACATGAAAACCGGCAACATTTTTAAGTCTAAATATAGTCTCTAATTTATTTACCTATTATATGCAATCATGTTGCAATTTCATCCTTGCTTCCTATAAACATATTGCATGTTATCAAGACCATATAACAAAACTGGGCACAATCGCCCTTTAAAATAGAAAAAAATCTCGAACAATTAATGGTAGATAATCTCAGAAATGTGCACTGTCCAAATGTGAGGCTACAGAGAGCGGCGTGGCACGAGTCCATGACATTCTGCTATCGTCATTCATCTTAATTGGATTTGGACATCATACACGTGCCAGTCTGTGCCCATCTGGGAACTGCTACATTACCCGTCTTATTAATTGGCCAACCGTACTTAACAATCTGATAATGGAAGCTCAGCCTGGCGCTCATAACCACTTCAGCTCACTGTTCACAGAATCGTCTGATAGATTGTAAGCTAGTGAAGGGCCCCCAGTGCGAAATAATTTCGGGGCACCCTTGGAAATGTCAGTATTTGAGGTAGTGCCCCTGTAATATAAAAAACTAAATATATATATTTGTATGGCTAAACTACCCCAAGGGTGCTCAGATCACCTTTCTATAAAAACTAATACATTTAGAGTCCCCATTTACCCAAAGAAAGAACCTATATTGTTGTGGGGCCTGGTGTTCTGCACCTGCAGCACTGGCAGTAGATCTGCTACTAGGGACAGCTCTACTCTATGGGTGAAGTGTGCAGCCATCCAGGGTGCTAACTTACAAGGGACACTAGCCTTACAAGGTGCTAACTTACAAAGGACACCAGCCATCCAAGGTGCTAACTTACCAGGGACACCAGCCATCCAAGGTGCTAACATACAAGGGACACTACCCTTACAAGGTGCTAACTTACAAGGGACACCAGCCATCCATGGTGCTAACATACAAGGGACACCAGCCATCCATGGTGCTAACATACAAGAGACACCAGCCATCCAAGGTGCTAACTTACAAGGGACACCAGCCATCCATGGTGCTAACATACAAGGGACACCAGCCATCCAAGGTGCTAACTTACAAGGGACACCAGCCATCCATGGTGCTGACATACAAGAGACACCAGCCATCCAGGGTGCTAACTTACAAGGGACACTACCCTTACAAGGTGCTAACTTACCAGGGACACTAGCCTTACAAGCTGCTTACTTACAAAGGTTACCAGCCATCCAAAGTGCTAACATACAAGGGACACCAGCCATCCAAGGTGCTAACTTACAAGGGACACCAGCCATCCAAGGTGCTAACTTACAAGGGACACCAGCCATCCATGGTGCTAACATACAAGGGACACCAGCCATCCATGGTGCTAACTTACAAGGGACACCAGCCATCCATGGTGCTAACATACAAGGGACACCAGCCATCCAAGGTGCTAACATACAAGGGACACCAGCCATCCAAGGTGCTAACTTACAAGGGACACCAGCCATCCATGGTGCTAACATACAAGGGACACCAGCCATCCAAGGTGCTAACTTACAAAGGACATCATCCACCAAAGGTGTTATTTTAGAAGGGACACCAGCCATCCAAGGTGCTAACTTACAAAGGACATCATCCACCAAAGGTGTTATTTTAGAAGGGACACCAGCCATCAGGGGTACTAACGTACAAGGGACACCAACCATCTAAGGTGCTACCTTACAAGGGACACCAGCCATCCAAGGTGCTAAATTACAAGATACCAGCCAGGGGGTTATCTTACAAGGGACACCAGCCATCCAGGGGGTTATCTTACAAAGAACGCCAACCACCCAAGGTGCTAACTTGCAAGGGAAATCAGCCATCCACAGTGCTAACTTACAAGGCACACCAGACATCCAGGTTGCTAACTTCATAACATTTTGCACACAAGTCAAACCTAAGCATCCTGCCCTGTATCACCACCCATGCCCTGTAGCCATCCATGATGCTTTGGTTGAAGCTATGTGTGAGAGAGGGGCATTTACATTTCTGGAGAGATATGGTCCGATTTCCTGAAGCAAGGAGTCTGCTTCTGGTCCAGTGAGGGGAAAGAGGTTTGGTGTCAATGGCAATTTTATTCAATTATCTTACAAAGTTTCTGTGTTCCCTCCTGCCACCCCCCTCTACTTAAAAAGAACCTACCACTATGATCCAGCTCTCAGCAAGTGATGTAACACTGTAATGGATACCTATACTGTTTTTTTCCCCCAAAAATGTTTTATGTCCATGGTTTACAAAGCTGCTAATGTTTTTGTAAATACATCATAAACAAGTGCTTATTTTCTTGAACTACAGTGGTCCTTTAATTACTCTGAAATTGTAGATTTAGTTTATCCAAATGACCCAAACAAGTGTAGTATTATCTGGACTTGTAACTTAAATGGGGAACAATATCCGAGGCCTCAACTAGGGGGTAAAATCGCCTTGATCCGGTCCTGCTTGGGGCAATCTCCAATAACATAACATTTCCAAGCATTGTGTGCTTTTATTCCCATTGTATCTATGTTATGTTTTTTTGTGTGTGCTTTAATCTCACAAAGCTCTTAGTACTTTGGTTCTGTATAAACCCATAACACATAAAAGCTTTCGCAGATTACCCAAGGACATGGTAATTTTCACTTACACACGGTAGATGGAGGAAAATGCTATTACAATTACTGAAAAAAAATCTTGTGTTTATAATTCTAGAAAACAAAACAAAAAGGGACATACAAAGAGGTTCTTCTTGGCTGCGTCTAAAAGAAGGTCATATTTTGTATATTTTTTCTTTTTTTTCAGATGATGCTCTAAAATGTTGAATTGTAATCCAGCGAGCAGATGCTTCAAAGGAGCCATGTATAAAATGGTAATTTGAATTCAAAGAGTAATTGTATCTCATCTGCATGTCCCCGCCCAGTCCCACCAGAATGCAGTACAATGAATGTATTTATGGGAAACATGAGCAGGAAATACATTGTTAACTTATGTTTAGACTTTCACATGGCCTTATAAATGTACGATCCTTTTTCTGTACTCTGTACCGAGGAGAACTTTCTCTTACTCTTTTGCTCTACTGCACAAAACCAGAACCAACCTCACACTGATGAGAGGCATCAACCTAAAAACAGTTCTGTCTGTGAGTGGGTTCCTAACATGTGCATAATCCAATCCTAAACTTTGCTTAAAGCTGTGCAATACAGTGAGCATATGCCACAAAGGAGCCATGTAAAAAATGGTAATTTGGATTCAAAGAATAAGGTACATTGTACATCTCATCTGCATGTCCCCGCCCAGTCCCACCAGAAGGCAGTACAATGAATGTATTTCTCAGAAACCTGAGCAGCAAATAGACTTTCAGATGGCCTTATAAATGTGCTATTCATTTGTATATATATATATATATATATATATATATATATATATATATATATATATATATATATATATATATAGTAAATAAATAGTACATTTGTGATCACATTTGAATGTCTAAAACAAGTTTCCTGCCCAGAATTCTGAGAAATACAGTTATTACACTGCATTCTGGGAAGCTGAGCAAGGACATGCAAATGTGCCCCCCAAATGCCTCGCTCTTCAATCCATAAACCATTTAAAACATGGCCTCCTTTAAGCTTATGCCTGCTGCATTACACAGCTTTTATGCCAAGGTTCGATTATACACTAGCTGGGAATCCTACCCACAGACAGCCATTTCAAGGTTACTGCCTATGATCAGCGTGGGGCGGGATCCCAGCTTGTGTTGTGGACCTTATGAGTAGGTAGTTCACCACAACAATCATTTATAATATGGTGGGCAAAAGAGCGATAGAAGCCCTCCACCGTACAGTAGTACAGTAAATAAATAGTACATCTGTATTCACATTTGAATGTCTAAAACACACAGGGGAGAGAGGGGGGAGAAAGAGACACGGGGGAGGAGACATTGGGGGGGGAGACATAGGGGAGGGGAGCAGGACACACACGGGAGGGAGAGGTTGGGAAAACTTATTCCTGTCATTTTTGACGGGCAAGTAGCTAGAATATATACTGTATATACATACATATATATATATAAGACAGATGTATTTGCTTTCCTTATTTCTCACACAGCACTTTGCTTTGTGTATAACGAGCATTTAGTGATTATTGGTCAGTAACGTTCACCCAGAGCAGATCTCACACACGTACAACGCAGGACGGTGACTAATGTAGGAAACATCTATGAATGTTCTCTCAATATATCTCGTTAATGTTGTTCCAAGGCCCATTGGCCCTGATGGAAGACTTGGTAAACAAGGTGTGAATGCCTCTCACATTAGCCTTTGTACAACTGCATGTTTATATGTTTTTTACTTTCGCATTTTTCCTTTCATTTGCTTTATTTCAGAGGAAATAAATAAGTCTTACAGAAAACAGCATGTGGCATTATTTCCCAGATTCGCTCTGTAGAAAGAAAGTCATTATGATAAAAGACAGTGAATGTTAAAGGTTATTTTGTAGCAGCCAACATCTTGTGTAAACTTGCATTGCTCCTCCCCCATGTAGGCTCCACCCCTTCTTATTTGTGACACTGTACTAGATGGTACAAGTGTTGATTTTACTGTAGAGTAAGACATGCCATGGGTGGTCCAGTGGTTAGGATTCGGTGGATCAGCATGACGTGTTGGGGTCCATGAGCTCACAAAGAGTTGGACACGACTGAACAACGCAAACACACTACTCTAGTATCTCGGCCATTAAAATAAAGTGGATCAGTATGACCATGGGCATAAAGATGTATTTGTTTTGTTACGGTCCATGACGTCCCGGAGAGTCGTAAACAACTGAAAACCGCAACCCCCCCAAAAAAAAAAGCCACAATGGAGCTGGACAAATACAGAGATTCTTTAAATGAAACGATACCCGTTATTGAGGAAATGTAAATATAAATAAAAGAGCCACTGTACAATAAACAAAATGTATATATTGGAAAACTTTGAGTCTGATTAACAACAGAATTAAACAGAAAATGTAAATACCGGTAAGTAGGTTTTAAATTAAATGATGAACCTAGGAGGAATCCACAATAAATTGGTGTAAGCTGTACATGGGAGAGGGGTGTTTATATTTCTAGAGAGAGGGGTGTTTATATTTCTAGAGAGAGGGGTGTTTATATTTCTAGAGAGAGGGGTGTTTATATTTCTAGAGAGCAATGTTTGCATTTCCTGATGCAAGCAGCCTGCTTATGGGCCTGTGAGAAGGAAGTGGTGTGCTGTAACTTTCAGTACGACACAATTATCTATCAAAGCCCTCTGATCCTTACTCTGCCACCCTCCCTCCAATGATAGATAAACAACGGCACTCTCATAATCAGGTCAGCATTCTATGTGTCTGTGACAAAAATGTAATTTTTAAATGGCAGCTTCCACTTTCCACAAACATGAAAACTTAAACAAAGATAATTAATTTTCATTAAGAGTATTAATACAAAAAATACATTTAAGTGGCACTTAACTTTCAAGCTCAATTATTTAACACTTTCACACAATTAACAACTAACTGCAGTTATATTTATCTATATGTGTACTTTTTATTTTTGCAATTAACTGAGGCCTTTCTGTGTCATTTAAAATGACAATTGTAACACCCTAGCAAGAATAGCTTGTTATTGTAAATATGTATTAATCATTAAAATTGCATATACATTTGGGCCTTGTGTGTGACCGTTTACAGGAGGGAGTTAAAGAAAAGAGTCAAATTGTAGTATTTTTTTTTTTTTAATTATGAGTTAGTCCAGTGGCGACCTCACTCAGTGTACATCCTGTCATATCCAGGGTCCATACCTCTGTGAGAGGTGTGAGCATGTGGCCTCTCTGGAAGCTCAGATTGGAGAACTGGAGAGGAGAATTGCAGCACTTAGTGTTATTGCTCCACTGGAAAGGGGGTTGGTGCTCATGGAGCACTACTGGAGGAGTGGGAGAGCAGTTTAGGCAGAGCAACAGACAGGTTTTAGTGGTAGGGGACTCTATTATTAGGAAGGTAGACAGGGTGATTTGTCACCCAGATCCCAGCAATCAAACAGTTTGCTGTCTCCCGGGTGCACGAGTTCGGCATGTTGTGGATCGGGTGGATAAATTATTGGGAGGGGCTGGAAATGAACCGGCGGTCTTGGTACATATTGGTACCAATGACAAAGTTAGGGGAAGATGGAGTGTCCTAAAGAATGATTTTAGAGAATTAGGGAATAAGCTTAAGGGAAGGACCTCCAAGGTAGTATTTTCTGAGATACTACCAGTGCCACGTGCTAGCCCAGGGAGACAGAAGGAGCTTAGGGAGGTTAACGCGTGGCTAAATAGGTGGTGCACTAGGGAGGGGTTTGTGCAATTTTAAGAGTGATTTTAAGTGTGCATAAATTTACCAATTGGGCAACAGAATGGGACCCAATGACTAGTCATCTGCCCCAACAGCAAAAAAATAATTGCCGTTGTTAAACAAAGAAACTCTCCAAACAAATGAAATCATTAGGTGGTTATATAACTTTATGCCTGAAAATATAGCAACTCACCCATTGGCCTTATGGTGGGAGGATAACAACAGTAGTTCAATGTGATGTTTGAAAGAAAGTTTAATACTGAATATTGGTACATTAAAGGACCATGGTAAAATTAAAACAAATAATATCGTTTTGAAAAATATTAAGTACTAGCGAATTGCCCGTCAAAAAATGACGGCAATGAAATTGTAAGGTAGCTAATGCTGTTTAGTGTGTAATAATGAAATCTATAATACATTAATAAATGAATATACTTTACCTATTTTGAAGCATTGTGATGAAGAGCTGGCAATCTGTGTTGATGTTGCTGCAGCATTAGTGGTGTGGAGGTGCTGTGTAAGCGTGCTGAATGTGTGCAGTGTAATAGTGTGCGTGCGCGAGACCAAACCGTTAGCGTAGTCGTGTACTTCCGCATTGTCGTAGAATGGCAGGTAATGTGTGGTATGCGTCTTAGCGGAATATCCGTAGGTGTTTTGCGTGTTTCTTGTGGTGTTTTGCGTGTTTACAGTGCTGTAGCCTCGTTTTCGTTTTGTTCGGCGGCCATTTTTTCTCTCGCTTAGAGAATTTTTTAGTGTCTAAACTCTTTTATTTTGAGTTAAATGAAGGTGTAAGATGCTTTTTTGAGGTCCTGGATGCTCCCTCTTGCTGTAGGTAAGGTTTTATGTATGTGTTGTGTGTATTTATTGTGTTTTGAATTTTGTAATGTTCGCGAGTTGCGTCCGATTGTTGCGAGGTCGTAATGTGTGTTAACATGTCTCATATTTGGTTGCGTTGCGAGGTAAAGTTTGCGAGGGTCGTAGTTGGTGTGTCGTGTTGTTTGCATTGCGACGTAAAGTTTGCGAGGGTCGCAGTTGCTGGCAAGGAGCGCCTTCGGTGCACCATGCCAGCAACTGAGGCCCTCGCCCGCAGCCCTCGCTACGCGAGGGCCGCGGCTCGCTACGCTATCGTTAGCAACAACTCGTACGCTCACAACTATATATGTGATGACATTAAAGCATAATTAAGCAGGAAAACATTTCATTTCTCTAGCTCTTTAGAAAAAAAACATTAAATAATGTGATGCCTTTGCAGAGCCCTAGAGAGATCCATGATACACTGTGTGTGTGTGTGTGTGAGAGAGGGGCATTAATATTTCTGGAGAGCTGTGGTTGCATTTCCTGAAGCAAGGTGTCTGCTTCTGGGCTAATGAGGGGGAATGTACATTGTGTCTATTTTATTCTTATCCAATTATCTTTACAATGGCTTTCTGTTCCCTCCTACCCCACCCATTTCTCCACAGACACCCTTAGGATTCAGCTCTGAGAACTGATGTAACAAACACAAGATGGATTCCTGTACTGAAAAACAAAGTTTTATTTTCCCAAAAACGGATATGATTTTTTACACATTTTGCTAGTTTGGTAAATACATGACAAACAAGTGTCTTTTTCCTTGAACTGCAGTGGTCTTTTAATATTTCATCATTATAAATAGAAGATGTCACAGCCCGGATTCTCTGCGTGTCTGTAATCTCGCTCTGTGTGAGGTTCCTCGCGCTCTCAATGCTTTCTTTTGGAAGATGACTACTGAGGACCACATGTGACTGTGGCTGATATAGACATGGCAGGAGGTTAACAAACAATTTGCAGTCTCTTTAATGAGGGCTGACAAGGGTACCTGGCATGTCTCTGCTGTCACTCCCTCCTCATTCTCTGGATCTTCACAAACCTCTTAATACTGATCTCTCAAGATCACAAAGCCGGCTGTCATCCGACACAAGACTCATGGGCTTATCTATCAGAGGCTTGTCTGGGAGGCTTGTCCCACAAATCATACTATGCCACTTCACACTGATTGTTTGGGCTTTATGTTCCAAAATAGGTCAACACGTTAAGCTTTTTATATTTATTTACCGGGACACGGAACACAATTGTTATGCATTTAAAAGAGTGTGTCACCCCAACAGGAAGTTGATTTAATTTTAAAGAGAATTAAAAGATGGAAATACATTGTACTAGATGTACAGTTAATAAGTTCTGAAATACTTAGAAATGATTTTGCAGCTCAGTATGGTAATGTGCTGCTCAGTATGGCAGTGTGCGGCTCCTGTATGGTAATGTGCGGCTCAGTATGGCAGTGTGCGGCTCAGTATGGCAGTGTGCGGCTCAGTATGGCAGTGTGCGGCTCAGTATGGTAGTGTGCTGCTCCTGTATGGTAATGTGAGTCTCAGTATGGCAGTGTGCAGCTCCTGTATGGCAGTGTGCGGCTCCTGTATGGCAGTGTGCGGCTCAGTATGGCAGTGTGCGGCTCCTGTATGCCAGTGTGCGGCTCAGTATGGCAGTGTGCGGCTCAGTATGGCAGTGTGCGGCTCAGTATGGAAGTGCGGCTCCTGTATGGTAATGTGCGGCTCAGTATGGCAGTGTGCGGCTCCTGTATGGTAATGTGAGTCTCAGTATGGCAGTGTGCGGCTCAGTATGGCAGTGTGCGGCTCAGTATGGCAGTGTGCGGCTCAGTATGGCAGTGTGCCGCTCCTGTATGGTAATGTGAGTCTCAGTATGGCAGTGTGCGGCTCAGTATGGCAGTGTGCCGCTCCTGTATGGTAATGTGAGTCTCAGTATGGCAGTGTGCCGCTCCTGTATGCCAGTGTGCGGCTCAGTATGGCATATGTGAGTCTCAGTATGGCAGTGTGCCGCTCCTGTATGCCAGTGTGCGGCTCAGTATGGCAGTGTGTGGCTCAGTATGGCAGTGTGCTGCTCAGTATGGCAGTGTGCGGCTCAGTATGGCAGTGTGCGGCTCAGTATGGCAGTGTGCTGCTCAGTATGGCAGTGTGCGGCTCAGTATGGCAGTGTGCGGCTCAGTATGGCAGTGTGCGGCTCAGTATGGTAGTGTGCAGCTCCTGTATGGTAATGTGAGTCTCAGTATGGCAGTGTGCCGCTCCTGTATGGCAGTGTGCGGCTCCTGTATGGTAATGTGAGTCTCAGGCAGTGTGCAGCTCCTGTATGCCAGTGTGCGGCTCAGTATGGCAGTGTGCGGCTCAGTATGGCAGTGTGCTGCTCAGTATGGCAGTGTGCGGCTCAGTATGGCAGTGTGCGGCTCAGTATGGTAGTGTGCAGCTCCTGTATGGTAATGTGAGTCTCAGTATGGCAGTGTGCCGCTCCTGTATGGCAGTGTGCGGCTCCTGTATGGTAATGTGAGTCTCAGGCAGTGTGCAGCTCCTGTATGCCAGTGTGCGGCTCAGTATGGCAGTGTGCGGCTCAGTATGGCAGTGTGCGGCTCAGTATGGCAGTGTGCGGCTCCTGTATGGTAATGTGAGTCTCAGTATGGCAGTGTGCGGCTCAGTATGGCAGTGTGCGGCTCAGTATGGCAGTGTGCGGCTCCTGTATGGTAATGTGAGTCTCAGTATGGCAGTGTGCTGCTCAGTATGGCAGTGTGCGGCTCAGTATGGCAGTGTGCGGCTCAGTATGGCAGTGTGCGGCTCCTGTATGGTAATGTGAGTCTCAGTATGGCAGTGTGCGGCTCAGTATGGCAGTGTGCGGCTCAGTATGGCAGTGTGCGGCTCCTGTATGGTAATGTGAGTCTCAGTATGGCAGTGTGCTGCTCAGTATGGCAGTGTGCGGCTCAGTATGGCAGTGTGCGGCTCAGTATGGCAGTGTGCGGCTCCTGTATGGTAATGTGAGTCTCAGTATGGCAGTGTGCAGCTCCTGAATGGCAGTGTGCGGCTCCTGTATGGTAATGTGAGTCTCAGTATGGCAGTGTGCAGCTCCTGAATGGCAGTGTGCGGCTCCTGTATGGTAATGTGAGTCTCAGTATGGCAGTGTGCGGCTCAGTATGGCAGTGTGCGGCTCAGTATGGCAGTGTGTGGCTCAGTATGGCAGTGTGCGGCTCAGTATGGCAGTGTGTGGCTCCTGTATGGTAATATACAGCTCAGTATGAAAATATGCCGCTCAGTATGGTAATATGCGGCTCAGTATGGTAATGTGCGGCTCCTGTATGGTAATGTGTGGCTCTGTATTCTAATGTGCGGCTCAGTATGCTAATATGCGTCTCAGTATGGTAATGTGTGGCTCTGTATTCTAATGTGCGGCTCAGTATGCTGATATGCGGCTCAGTATGGTAAAGTGTGGCTCCTGTATGTATTATTTAAAATATTATTTAAAATATTATAATGATAATAATAAAATGATACAAATTTAGGAACCTGCAATGTGTAAGATGACAGTATCACAAAAATAAAGTATTTTTTTCATAAATCTAAGACATTTTTTACCATTTTTCTGATGTTTTGCCACCGAGAGATTTTAATAAGAGACAAGAAACATAAAATGTGACCTTTTCATCATTTTAGCTGTGAATGCCACGTTACCAAACATAAGTTATTTGGAGATGACACAGGAAGATAAAGAGAAGCCTTGGGGAACGTGCCGTAAGTGTCAGAGAAGACACAGGTAGGAATCAGTGGCTATACCTAATAATGGGACTGGTTTAGTTACTGATATTGTTAATAAAGGATAAGATAATTCAAAAACATAATTTTTTTTATTAAAAGACCAATAAATTGTCCTATTGTATTGTATTTTATAATGTGGTGGTAAAAGCCATTCAGGGTTGGGTCTGGTCAGTACTTAGATGGGAGACCACAAGGAACTAGCAACCCACTCCAGTATCTCTGCCATGAAACCAAGTGGATCAGCATGATGCGTTGCGACTCATGAGGTCACGGGGGGTCAGACACGACTGAGCGACGCAAACACGTACATTGTATTTGATGTTTTTATGTACAGTAAATCAGAAATATTGGGGTGTAACTGCCAGATAACATTTGAGTTATTTATTTTGGCCACTACAGAAACAGACAAGCAGACTGTAATCCTAATTAGCACATCAAAGCAGCTAATAACCATGATCCACTCCTTGGGGCAACAAAACCATGACATTTCCAAGGACTAATTTACTTTTAAAAAATGGATAACACAATTTGTAGCCAGTTTTCAATGCTCTTTAAGGATAACCTGTGATTCTAATTAGCACATGAAACCATCAATTTAATATTCATGAGCAAATATTTGCATATAAATAAATCTTAAGTAGTATTTAATTTCTCTGGAATTATCAATTTCTGGAAAGAATAGCTAATACAATGTATAGTCAGTAAAGGGGGAAAGAGACAGAGGGGGAAAGGGGATAAGAGAGACACAGGGGAAAGGGTTAAAGAGACAGAGGGGGAAAGGGGGGAAGAGACAGAGGGGGAAAGGGGATAAGAGAGAAACAGGGGAAAGGGGGAAAGAGACAGAGGGGGAAAGGGGATAAGAGAGACACAGGGGAAAGGGTTAAAGAGACAGAGGGGGAAAGGGGGGAAGAGACAGAGGGGGAAAGGGGATAAGAGAGAAACAGGGGAAAGGGGGAAAGAGGCCGAGGGGTAAAGGGGATAAGAGAGACACAGGGGAAAGGGTTAAAGAGACAGAGGGGGAAAGGGGGAAAGAGGCCGAGGGGTAAAGGGGATAAGAGAGACACAGGGGAAAGGGTTAAAGAGACAGAGGGGGAAAGGGGATAAGAGAGACACAGGGGAAAGGGTTAAAGAGACAGAGGGGGAAAGGGGGGAAGAGACAGAGGGGGAAAGGGGATAAGAGAGAAACAGGGGAAAGGGGGAAAGAGACAGAGGGGGAAAGGGTTAAAGAGACAGAGGGGGAAAGGGGGAAAGAGGCCGAGGGGTAAAGGGGATAAGAGAGACACAGGGGAAAGGGTTAAAGAGACAGAGGGGGAAAGGGGATAAGAGAGACACAGGGGAAAGGGTTAAAGAGACAGAGGGGGAAAGGGGGGAAGAGACAGAGGGGGAAAGGGGATAAGAGAGAAACAGGGGAAAGGGGGAAAGAGACAGAGGGGGAAAGGGGATAAGAGAGACACAGGGGAAAGGGTTAAAGAGACAGAGGGGGAAAGGGGGGAAGAGACAGAGGGGGAAAGGGGATAAGAGAGAAACAGGGGAAAGGGGGAAAGAGACAGAGGGGGAAAGGGGATAAGAGAGACACAGGGGAAAGGGTTAAAGAGACAGAGGGGGAAAGGGGGAAAGAGGCCGAGGGGTAAAGGGGATAAGAGAGACACAGGGGAAAGGGTTAAAGAGACAGAGGGGGAAAGGGGATAAGAGACACACAGGGGAAAGGGTTAAAGAGACAGAAAGGGAAAGGGAGAAAGACAGGGGGAAGTGGGAAAGAGACACAGTGGAGGGAGGAGGGGGGAAAGAGATACAGGGGAAAGGGGGGAAGAGACAGAGGGGGAAAAAGGGGATGAGACAGAGGGGGAAAGGGACACAGGCGAGGGAGAAGGGGGGAAGAGACACAGAGGAAATGGGGAAAGAGACAGAGGGGGGAAAAGGGGGGAAGAGACAGAGGAGGAAAGGGACACAGGTGAGGGAGGAGGGGGGAAGAGACACAGAGGAAAGGGGGAAAGAGACAGAGGGGGAAAGAGACAGAGAGGGAAAGAGACAGAGAGGGAAAGGGGGAAAAGACAGGGGGAAAGAGACACTGGGGAGGGGAGAAAGACACAGGAGGGAGGAGGGTAGAAAGAGACACAGGGGAGAGAGGAAAAGAGACAGAGGGGGAAAGGGACACAGGGGAGGGATGAGAAGGGGAAGGGACACAGGGGAGGGAGAGGAAGAGACACATGTAATATTATACCGTCATTTATGACGTGTAAACGACTATATATATATATATTCAGAACAGGCAGCATTTATCTATATCATCGCCTCTGTTTCTATTGTCTCTTAATCCCTACATATAACGGTGCCTTGATATGACGGGCAGCCATTAGTCCTTCCTATAGTTCAGTATATTAAATAATCAAATATCAAATCATCCTCCATGAAAACCATTCCCACCCATTGCCTTTGTGCTATGAGATGTTCCATATATATGTAAAACCTGACCTTTTTATCCTTTTTTATGGGCTGTAAAACACCCCACTCCGCAGGCTCGTGGCGGCCGCGGCAGAGCTTTATTATCACAGTGATTACAGATATAACCACAGATATCTGGGCTTGATTGCAAAACGCAACACAGAAGGAGCTTTAAAGGATAAATGTAGCCCTCTACTTGAAATAAATTCTCTCTGTTAATAATAAGCAAATTATTGTAGAAAATAAAAATAAGGCTTTTTATTATATTTTATATGAACAAAAAGAGTAGAGAAGCTAATCTGAGAACTAACAATACCTAAGTAGGTCTGCTAAATAGGTCTGGTTATCTAACCTATAGCACAAACCGACTTACGTATTGTTCATTCTCAGATGAGCACCTCCACTCTTTTTGCTTTATATTTTATATGGAATTATGCTGGAAACTACCATTTTGTTTTCTGCTCATCTACTTCCAAAGATGAAAAAAAGACTTGAAAGGAGCTTCTATATCTTTTCTTCCCAACAAAAGGAAGCAGCTTAGCCAGTGCTGCTCTGGATCTCTGCACTGTGGGGTTGTTGGCTTGAAGGTTTGTATAGGCTTAAAAACGTACCTGAATGCAGTGTTTCTATTGGTTAGTATGGGGTGTCTATGTGTGCAGTTCAGGGGGTGTGGAAACCAATTTTGTTTAAAATAAACCTATATCTGTATGAATGACTCAATGTAATGTGTATTTCTGATATAAAGCCCTATGACTTACATTAGAAACAGCTACACACAGGGAAACTTACATTTGCCTTAAAACATTAGAAAAAGGTTTATCATAAAAAATAATCTTATTTTTTAACATAAATAACAATTAACCTCACAACTGAGATTATAATCAAAGAAGGGCTCCTCATAAGATGTTCTGCTAACCCAAGATGTCACCCACCTCGCCCTGTTCATTCCCTCAGTGGCATTGCTGTTATAGGAGTCCTCCCCTGTTCATTCTCTCTGTGGCATTGCTGTTATAGGAGTCTTCCCCTGTTCATTCCCTCTGTGGCATTGCTGTTATAGGAGTCCTCCCCTGTTCATTCTCTCTGTGGCATTGCTGTTATAGGAGTCTTCCCCTGTTCATTCCCTCGGTGGCATTGCTGTTATAGGAGTCCTCCCCTGTTCATTCCCTCTGTGGCATTGCTGTTATAGGAGTCTTCCCCTGTTCATTCCCTCTGTGGCATTGCTGTTATAGGAGTCCTCCCCTGTTCATTCCCTCGGTGGCATTGCTGTTATAGGAGTCTTCCCCTGTTCATTCCCTCGGTGGCATTGCTGTTATAGGAGTCCTCCCCTGTTCATTCCCTCGGTGGCATTGCTGTTATAGGAGTCTTCCCCTGTTCATTCCCTCGGTGGCATTGCTGTTATAGGAGTCTTCCCCTGTTCATTCCCTCTGTGGCATTGCTGTTATAGGAGTCCTCCCCTGTTCATTCCCTCGGTAGCATTGCTGTTATAGGAGTCCTCCCCATTTCATTCCCTCGGTGGCATTGCTGTTATAGGAGTCCTCCCCTGATCATTCCCTCTGTGGCATTGCTGTTATAGGAGTCCTCCCCTGATCATTCCCTCTGTGGCATTGCTGTTATAGGAGTCCTCCCCTGATCATTCCCTCTGTGGCATTGCTGTTATAGGAGTCCTCCCCTGTTCATTCCCTCGGTGGCATTGCTGTTATAGGAGTCCTCCCCTGTTCATTCCCTCTGTGGCATTGTTGTTATAGGAGTCCTCCCCTGTTCATTCCCTCTGTGGCATTGCTGTTATAGGAGTCCTCACCCTGTTCATTCCCTCGGTGGCATTGCTGTTATAGGAGTCCTCCCCTGTTCATTCCCTCGGTGGCATTGCTGTTATAGGAGTCCTCCCCTGTTCATTCCCTCGGTGGCATTGCTGTTATAGGAGTCTTCCCTGTTCATTCCCTTCTGTGGCATTGCTGTTATAGGAGTCCTCCCCTGTTCATTCCCTCTGTGGCATTGTTGTTATAGGAGTCCTCCCCTGTTCATTCCCTCTGTGGCATTGCTGTTATAGGAGTCCTCACCCTGTTCATTCCCTCGGTGGCATTGCTGTTATAGGAGTCCTCCCCTGTTCATTCCCTCGGTGGCATTGCTGTTATAGGAGTCTTCCCTGTTCATTCCCTTCTGTGGCATTGCTGTTATAGGAGTCCTCCCCTGTTCATTCCCTCTGTGGCATTGCTGTTATAGGAGTCCTCCCCTGTTCATTCCCTCAGTGGCATTGCTGTTATAGGAGTCCTCCCCTGTTCATTCCCTCAGTGGCATTGCTGTTATAGGAGTCCTCCCCTGTTCATTCCCTTTGTGTTGCTCTCTTCCACTGCGATTTGTTTACTTCCTAGCACAACACTCTCCAGATACCCATGTGAATAAGGGGAAGCACAAGCCGTCAATACATTGTAGTCATTTACTTTAGTAATGGGCTTAATAACCTGCTTTCCCCAACAGTCTGTTCAGGGTGTTTAATGTTCACGCTGGAGAAATTATCTCTTTCTGGAGGTCCATTGTGGGAAATAATCCCCCTGGAAGCTTCTCCTAGAGAGCAAACTGCAAGGAGTTTGTTGGGTATGTTCTTTACGCGTTTCATTGAACTGTCACTGCTTCATCAGAGGTCTCCAATTGGCCGTTTCATTGCAATGAAATAAGTTACTACACTACATTGGTCGTCTGTACTTTCCCTCTTTTTGCTTTTTCACGATCTTATTTTGTGTCTTGCAGCAATGGTATGTTTTTGCAGACATGAGAAGGAAAGCAGTGTTGCTATTCAGCAATAAAAACCTTTGTGGTTATTTGCCGATCTTGTGTACAATAGGTTTTTACCTTGTCGTGGTGAAAGGGCTTGTGTACCTCAGTGAAGCTATGAGCTTTACCATGTAGGGTCACCCAAGAGTCACAGCAGAGAGGCCAGACAAATCATGGTCTACCGGAGAAGGAACTGGCAACCCACTCCAGTATCTTTACCATGAAAACCTTATGGATTTGCACAGCCAGACACAAGGCTTATGTGAACAAACAATACTATTTTATTAATTTTGCAGGACATGGGCTGGTTCTGAGTCACTAGGAATATAATATATCTGTATATTTATTTACTTTCATGTACATTATTGTATTAAGAATTGCTTAAAATCATTCAAATTATACCTGGGGTCCTTTCCTATTTGAGTACTCCAGCACAGGCGGCAGCAGTGGCGGTGAGCATCCGCTAGATGACGATGCCAAGATTTTGCTGCTGATGTCATAGCTTTAGGGTTAGGGTCATGGTAATGGTTTATTCTTGTAAACTGTGTACAATTTCGCCAGCGCCATCGAGCAGCTCCTTGCTGCCACTGCTGAAGTAATCCTAACAGGAAAAATCCTGTTTGAGTCTGCCCTCTGAAACTCATGCAGCTCATGAATACACAGACTGTGAAGTGCAGTGTTTCAAATTAGCTTGTCAGTGACCTCTCTCAAGCAGCATGTTGCCACTGATTGGTTACTATGAGAAACTGCAGAGGGGAGAAACCAGTTACTATTACCACTGTAAGATTTTAGACAAATATAAACTACAAAGATTTACATGTATATTATATTCCTAGTGAAATCCAGAAACCTTCCCCGTCCTTTTAATATAATTTGGTAAAACCGGTTCACATCTATCACACTGTTAATGATCTGTAGTTTATTTAACCACATGATCAGTAATGGCGCTCCACTTTAGTGGGCGTTCTTTTATTGATTCATTTGATAGCACACCCTAGACTTACACCCTGATTTCTCACAATCTAATGCAGTGGCAGAAACTGGCCAAGAATGTAAATATAGCTGCCCTTCTGACTGATTGCTCCACGGAGAGTGAGTGGCTGACAGGACAATTTAAATGTTAATTTCAATAGAATTTCGTTTATGTACGTAGTAACTGAGCAGCAAGAAAACCAGGATTTGAAGGACATTTTTTAAAATAGCTTTTAGAACTTGCCCTTTAAAGGGATTTTCTCCGTTTTTAGCTTTTTCTAATCTAACACATGGGTTCCCTGGTGGTCCTGTGGTTAGGATTCGGTATTTCACTGCTGTGCCCTGGGTTCGATTCCAGTCAGGGAACCAAGATGTCACACCACCCTGAAGCCATGCATGGTTGGGCCTGGTCCGTACTTGGGAGACCACCTAGAAATACCAGGAGCTGTATGCTGTGGGCCACTGGTGAAGGTACTGGCAACCCGCTCCAGTATCCCTGCCATGAATACCAAGTGGATCAACATGGTGTGTTATGGTCCATGGGGTCACGGAGAGTCGGACACAACTGAACGACACACTGCTTATATCAGACACACATTACGTTGAGTTATTTTATACACACACAGACTTATTTTATTATTATTTTTTATGGTTTCCACATCCCCAGAAGTGACTACTTAGGTACAGTGAGCCTGCACTGCATTCAAGTATGTTTATTAACCCTATCCTATAGAAGCTCAATGCGGAAATCCAGAGCAGCATTACCTGAGCTGCTCTGGACTACACATCCCATATTGCTTTGCTGCAGAGAAGGATTCCCCAGACATTGCAACAATGTTGTAGCTTCTTCTGATTGGCCACAACAAATTATTAAATTTAAGCTAATTTAGTTTACATTTTCAGGGGCATTCCTTCTCAAAATCAACTGGTAGAAAACTGAAGAAATGTGCAAACTTTAGGGTAAGATTATTAATGTTTATTTTGGAGGGTTTTCATGCAAAAAATGTTTGCATACAATACTGATTTTCCTCTATCAGATGCATTCATAATTAAGGACACTTCAAAAGACCTTTAGGTAATAGCAGAGCTCCTTCTCTCCATCTCCTATTAGTATGCGACCCTGCCTCACCCTCCCGGACCCATGATACTATATGGAAAGAAGATGAAGCCTAAAACATTAAAAGTACAAATGTAAGTTCAAAGCTACATTGAAACAAATTTGTCAAATACTCATCATTAAGCTGATTAGTTACTACACCCACATATTAAGCAATGCGGCAACACCAAGGCTTTATTAATTAATTTAGTGGCTGAATACTCAAATAAATTGCATCACCAAGAGATAATACTTTTATCCCGGGGCATATTTAGGAGAAAATGCAGCTTCTTCAATTCTTACTGCAACTAAGGACAAAAAAAACCAACAACTTATTTCTTGGTTGCTGGCTCCTAAATTATTTATGGGCAAAGCTTGCACCTATTTATGGGGAATAGCTGTGTCACAAGCCTCCAGCTTATTAATTAGGCAGTGAGCTGACAGCAGGCATAGAGAGAAAAAATGCTATGATAAATCGGAGGAGAAGAAATAGTCGTTGCGATGAGGAATGAAAAGTGTCAGATCGAAAAATCAGACACTAATTTAAACCTCACAAAACATCAAAGTAGCAATCAGATAATAGGAGGGAGAAAGGGAATTCATTAAAGTCCAATCTCATGTCTTGTGCCCCCCTGCGACAGTCTGAAACAAGATCCGAGAAAGAGGGAGAGGGAGGCTGCTGACTATTTCAGTGCCAGAGGGGATAGGAAGATATAACTAGTGCCAGCGCCAGCACTGCGCGGTGCCAATTACTCAGAAAAACTCCATCTGCGTTCTACTGGTCAAAACTTCATTAGTGTCCTCACGTAGTAAATTATCGGTCTTGTGAAGTTGGGGTTCACCTTAGAAAGTGATCACAAAAGCAAAGTGTTCTGGTGGAGATGGATAGATGAAGCAATGAACATGAGCTTTAGGGTGCACAGAGAGGCAATGGCTGACAGATGTGTCTGGTGCGCTGTGGTCCACAGGGTCACAGAGTCGGTCCCAACTAAATTACTAAAGTACACAACTGTTTTAATTTTAGTTTCAAATATTTTCAGTATCACAAACCCCAGGACTCTTTGCCTTTTGGGTCTGGCCACTGGAACTTGATGGCCATTAGAATCTCGCGAAAGACTTTACCATTTGTTGATCTGTTATGTTGTGTGATATTTCCTCAAGCTCTGGTTGTATTCCCTGGACCCCTAAGGCCATTTACAGCAGGTCATTGGAGTACAGAGGGCTCTGGGTCCATTTAGGGTAAACATTTTGTGTGTTTTAGCGGGGCAACTATTGCATTCAATTAATAAAAAATATTCTCCTACTTTGGTTGGACCCCAACCCCTCACCCCAGATATTCTAGCTGTAGGGCTCACAATATCTTATCAACGCCTGCTCATAGCTGAGGCTGTAGACTTCTCAGGACCTAGCTGGGGGAATAGACAGGCTGGCGTCGGGTCCTTGGATCCATTCCTAGTCCACTAGGAATAATTCAGTGGGTTTGTCTAAGGGAAAGGCTGATTGGGGCAAAACCTGTATAAAATGATGTACTGGAAAAATAAAGTACATGCTCTGATTGGGACACATATGCATGGTGTTTTTCATTTAGAGAGAAGGTGTTTATTATTTATTCATCAGAAATGAATTTCTGCAACTTGTCCTGGAACCTGGTAACTTGTCCTGAGAGTCTGCAACTTGACCTAGAATTCGGTTAAGCCGTCCTGATAAAGAACCTATACAACCTGCAGGTAGGATCGGTCTCTTTACATTTTGCTACTTTTCTATGCAATTAGTCTTTGCTGATTTTGGACCTGAGTTTGACCCTCTCCCCTGTGCTTCCTGACATTGTACTTCCCAATACTGTACATGTCTGACATTCTTTGTTTTCTGTCAATGTGTCCACTAGTGGTCTTGTAAAGTGCTCTCTTATGGGTTCCCTGGTGGTCCTGTGGTTAGGATTCGGTATTTCACTGCTGTGACCTGGGTTAGATTCCACTCAGGGAACCAAGAGGTCACACCACCCTGAAGCCATGCAACTTTGGGCCTGGTCATTACTTGGATGAGAGACCACCTAGGAATCCCAGGAGCTGTATTGCTGTGGCCCACTGGAGAAGAAACTGACAACCCACTCCAGTATCTCTGCCATGAAAACCAAGTGGATCAGCATGACCATGGACATAAAGATGCCTGGTGTGTTACAGTCCATGAGGTCACAGAGAGTCGAACACGAATGAACAACACAAAAACAACAAAGTGCTCTCTAAAGAATATCTAGGTAGGGCTTGATAAGGAAAAAAATGTATTTACTAAGCTTGTAACCAATGATGTCATGAATGATGTATTGTCTCTGGAGTGGGAGCCAAGCAGGAGGAGGTGTGGGGGTATGTGCGCACTTCTATATATAATACAATATATGGAGTGGAGTCATCAGAGCATGCCCTTTGTGAGTGCACATACACAGAGATTGTGTATGTGCCACAAATTCATTTTTCATGTTTTATTTACATGTTGAGTTTCTTGTTGGGTTCACTTGGAAATCTTAAATGTATAAAGAAGCTTCATTGATTATGAATACATCTGATAGAGGAAAATCAGTAGTGTACGCAAACATTTTTTTGCATAAAAAAAACCTGATAATCTCCTAAAAATCCAAGCTATATTTGCATAAAATCAATAAATTGTGGCCAATCAGAGGCAGCTACAATATTGTTGCAATATATGGGGAATCAGTCTCTGCAGCAAAGCATCATGGGATGTGTAGTCTTTTGTTCCCACCACAAGAAAGCAAAGAGGAGCTCTGGATCTCTGCACTGTGCTGTTGTTGGCTTAAACGTTAATATAGGGATAACAAAAAAAAACATACTTGAATGCAGTGTTTCTATTGGCAGGTACCATGTTCCTATGTAGGGGGTGTGGAAACCATTTTTTTAAAATAAAATACATCTGTATGTGTATATAATGACTCAAAGTAGTGTGTGTGTCTGATATATTGTTATCCTTCACGCATTTTATGACCATTCCACTATTCGCACAGAAAGGTTAGTGAAGGCCTCTCTTACAGGTGCCAATACAATATATCACACCTTTATAAGTGGAAATACAGCTATATATGTCAATCACTCTGAGCAGAAGTAGAGTACTTGTTAAATGTGCTGACACTTTAGGTAGAACCTGTCATTTTATGAGCAATGGAGCACTTACAGATCTATATATGCACATTGGTGGCGTGGGAAGAAACTGAAAAGTCATCATTATTTTAAGGGTAAACATACTCATTCCTAGGAGTGCTCGGAGCGTTCCCGTTTTCCTATTTATTTACAGCTTTCAACACCTGCCCAGCCGCCCCCTCTCAGCGCCATACGCAGCATCTGTTTCCTAGTTAAAAGGTGTGGGGTGTAAATAATGTTCTTATCAGCAAACTTGAACTTAGCAAGCTGACATTTTCATGGCCACGCGTTTGTTTGTGCTTTTTATTTTGCAGATCCCACACCTCACTGCCACAACTGCCTAGTGCTAGAACAAGAGGTCATGTTCTGAACCTGGTTAAATGTAGTTTTGTAAAGACTATGGAGGGATTATCAATCATGCTCCCAGCAGATCCTTTGATGTATAAAAACAGTGCATCTGCATTATTTTTAAAAGGATTACACCATGATTTCTTATTATTACTTATATTATTATTATTTCCTTTATTTGTAATACGCCAACATATTCCGTAGCGCTATACAGGGGTAAATACAAGACAGACACCATTTTAACATATTGTGAAAGAATGGAGGGCCTAGACTTTGAGCTTAAAATCAAACATACATAGTTCTTGTTTCCAAGCACCTTACAAGATTGAAAACTCACAATCTTACAATCTAATGAGCACGGGTGAAGTATAGAAGGGTGATAGACATTTTGGCTTAAGGTGATGACCTTCTTTAAAAAAATGAGTTTTTAGTGAGCATTTGAAGATTTTAAGGCAGGGAGATAGTCTAGTGGAGCGAGGCAAGGAGTTCCAAAGAATAGAGCAGCATGAGAAAAGTCCTGAAGACAGGATGAGAGGAGGTGATAAGAGAGGAGGAACGAAAAAGTTCAATAGCAGAATGAAGGCAGGAATGAGAGGAGATGATAAGATAGGAGGAAAAAAGAAGATCAGTAGAAGAGAGAAGATGGCGGTTGGGGGAGTATTTAGAAACCAGAGCTGAGATATAAAGGGTGCACTATTGTTAATGGCTTTATACATTGGTGTCATGATGTTACATTTTATTCTGGACTCTATGGAAAGTCAGTGGAGAGACTGCTACAGACACTGAGCATTGAGAATGGTAGAATAGTCTAGCAGAGGTCATTCTAGATTGGAGTGGAAACAGACGGGTGATGGAGAGGCCAGCAAGGAGAGAGTTGCAGTAGTTGAGTCTAGATATGATGAGAGGGTGTATTAGAATTTCAGTTGTGTCTTGTGTAACAGTGCATATTTTGGAAATGTTTTTTAGGTAAAAATGACAAGATTTTGTGGTTATATGTGAGGAATGAAAGAGAGGGAAGGGTCCAATAGAACCCCAAGACAACGGGCCTGGAAGGTCGGAGATTATATTATGCTCTTTTGAAGGATTTAACTTGAAAATACAGAAAATATGTTTTTACAAATAACTGTTAAGTGTATTGTATTCAGCTTTGCATTAATGGCAGCAGATATTTTGCTCCTAACAGCATTAGACACCTGATAGGAATGGGAGGAACCATTGATAAGATCTATATTCAGTTCTGATGGAACATTGCAACTTTGATAACATAAATCAATAGAAGAGTAAGGCCCAACAGGATGACCATAGCCCTCAAGTATAGGTGCACTAGCAAGAGTGTGTAACATTAGCACACAAGTAAACAAACAAACACCCACAAGGGGTATTGGAGAGGGTCCATATAACAAGATAAGCCCTTATATTTGGGCCACTTGCCATATCATGGGGAAGGATACCCTAACGATACAAGCTGTTAAGCAAGTCGCAAAAGAATATACACACATTAATAAGATCATTTTGGGGGAAAAGTTTGAGCACCAGGCCAAAGAAAGACAAAGCAGAGGATTATGGGATATAATGAACCAGTGCTCAGTGGTACAATCCCTGGATCTCTCATAGAAAGGTACAATTCAGACCGAACCTTATTTTTTGGATTCTGAGTGCCGTAGATGCAGCATGGCAGCTTCTTTAATGCTTTGTGGGAAACCGCCAAGGCAATTTTAAGAGGTCACCTTAGAAGTTCGACAGCTGTTAGAACAAAAAGAGAAGAGAAATCTCACCTAAGGAAACCGTGATTCAGCACAACAACTATAACAGCGAGTGTACCGTATGTCTTTAGGATATGTACGGGTGTAAAGGGCTAGTTACAGGGACATTGAAGTCACACATTTACTATTAAAGTGACTAATTAAAATTCCTGTTAAAGTTCTAGATATGGTACACTTTCAAACTATAGGAAATTACAAGTATTTTATTATTTCAAGAATTTTTAACAGTAAATTTGCATTTTTTTACTTATCAATCAGCCTGTCTGATTAACCAACTAAGTTTGATTCTCAGACCATTGCCAATAATTAATGATTACCCCCTGGGGCTCTGTGTATGTTGCCTTCAGGGTAATGGGAAAAGAATGGGCTTGATCAGATCCCAGGGATTAATTTATGTAAAACGTTTGGATGCTCATTTGGGTCTGAGCATGCACATATAGCTGAACATAAAAGATTCAGAGCCTCAGGGGACTAATTAGCAATTATTGTCAACAATCTCCCATTAGCACAAGATATTTGAGTGGATCAGAAAGGCTGATTGATGGGGAAAAAAAGCCAAATGTCAATGAAGGTTTACTTGAAAAATGCTATTTTTGCAAATACAATTAAATTAATAAAGTACATGAATACCTAAAGTTTAAATGATACCTTATTTGGAACATCTGCTGTGTCATAAAATGTTTTAATTGCAGGAAAAGTAGTGCTGCAAAGCGTATGACATGGAAGGTTACTCCCGCTGCAGACTGCTATTGCAACAATAGATAAGAAAATAAGAAAAAGTAGACAAGTTTTTGGATTGGCTTATTGGCTTATTGTCCAATTGCTTTTGTGTCATATCCTTCTAATTCTATATCTGGTAGCACGCCCTAAAGAGATTCAAACTTTGTATCACATATCCCCCATTCCCTTATCTAATCTACTGGATACACCTTATGGTTCTCCAAAGTTTGTATGACAGACACATCAACAAGTCATTCAGCAGAAAATTAGATTTTAATTGATTTATTCATTTTCATTATTATTATTATTTATCAAATCTAAAATTTCTCACCAATTTGATGACAATCTGCTTGTGAAATAGTTGCCAAATATCTGTAGACTGCTGGTGTAATTATTTTCCATGAAATAGTGTCTCTAGATCGCTACGCTCTGCCCACATAGGTGCTAACACATTTAATAATTGCCCCAATACCTTTTCAATCATAAAGGCAACATGCTATATTAAACATGAGTCCCATATTTTACATTTCTATTTTAAATGAAATTCCTAGTCCTTGTCCCAAAGACCCTTGGAGACACTAAAATAAATAAATAAATAAATAAACTAAATATATATATAAATATATATATATATATATATATATAAATATATATATATATATATATATATATATATATATATATAAATATATATATATAAATATATATATATAAATATATATAAATATATATATATATATATATAAATATATATATATAAATATATATAAATATATATATATATATATATATATAAATATATATATATATATATAAATATATATAAATATATAAATAGATATATAAATATATATATATATATATATATATATATATATATATATATATATAAATATATATATATATATATAAATATATATAAATATATAAATAGATATATAAATATATATATATATATATATATATATATATATAAATATATATATATATATATAAATATATATATATATATATATAAATATATATATATATATATAAATATATATATATATATATATATATAAAATGTGTACATACATATTATATATAATATATATGTATATATATGTATATATATATATATATATATGTATATATATATATATATATGTATATATATATATATATATATATATATATATATATATACATATATATATATATATATATATATCAATTCTTGTACAGTGGTCCCTTAAGTGGCTTTATACAGCTATTAGTGAGTTACATACATTAAAATTTGGGCAATTTTCTGGGCTGTAACTTTACAATTTGCACATTGAGCATCTGTCTGCACCTACTCACAAGCATATGCTGTATATAATACTGAATTTATTACTGAGGGATGGGCAAGGTTATAAACAAATAACAAGTTGGCTGGCACACAGAGCCCTCAGGCTGAACACTGAATGTGGCTGAGCAGCCCGGTGGGTAAAAAAATACATTTTAATATGGAAAGCCCTTTGTGCAAATGCTGTTAAATGGACTGGAAAGTTTAGGAAAAACTTCACGTTTGTGAAGTTAGTAACATACCAACAATAATAAGCATTAAAACATTATTACAGAAAATTATTAAAATTAGCTTGTGTCATGGGGCTTTTATCATGTCTAGTTTGCCTGTATGTTGAGGGGGAGGCTATGCTACGGAACCCGTTCTTGCATTTAGTTCTGTTATCAACTGGCCGCCCCTAGGTGACAACAAAAGGGAAATGATAATCCCGCATTCCCTCCCGAATAACTAATCATGACCGATATAAAAGCAAAGGTCTGCCACCACTAATGCCAAATTAAATATAGTCGTGGAAAATTAAAGGTGGTATTTATGACAAAAAAAAACAACATTTTGCATATTATCAAGTCTCGTTTAAGAGAGTTTTTAGATAAAAACATCCGCTGCATCTTTATACATCAGTGCTTGGTAAAAGTAGCAATTGGCAACCATACTTCACAATCGCCCAAAATGTTGTGTCCTACATTACAAATTGTATAGTTCACCCCAATGACCACAAAGACACAATAACTCACAACTAATGTGACGATTTAAGTACTAAAACTCAGTATAAAAAAAAGTTTTCCATACATTGTAAAAAAAAAAAAAGTAAAAAAGATCTTTAATGATGAGAAAACTTATTACACATTGTAAAAAAATTGTATTTACTTTTTATTCGAATCTGATAAAAAAGGTAAAACAAATCTGCAATTATTCTCATCAAATTCATAACTGCATATACATTGCCATTTCATAAATGAAACTTTCATTCATAACAAACATGACAAATATGCAGCTAGATTTACAAAGAAAGATCTATTTGAGGAATCCTGAGAATTGAGAACTTGAAGAAATTCTTGGAAAACAATTAAAAGCCACTTGAGAAACTTTCAAAGAAATATCAGAGAACTCTTGAAGAACACTTAAAAAACTTGTGGGAAATACAAGGAAAACTAGGGGAGAAGTTGGAGAATGTTTGATCATACTTAAACAAGTCTTGAAAAACTCTTGAGAAGGACTCTTGAACATCTCTTTAAGAGATTTTTTAACAACATTTAGAGAACTCTTGAAGAAATTTGGAAAAGTCTTGAAAAAAAATTAAGGCTTCTTAAATAACGCTTGAGGAACGCTACAAGGATTCTGGAAAACTGTTGAAAAAATCCTGGAGATTTTTTTAGTTTTTTTAAAAGAAATCTTAGAGAGTTTTGGAGAACTCTTGCAGAACGCAAGAAGAACTCTTGAAAAGATTGTTCAACAATTCTTAGAGAACTGTTGAGTACTCTTGATTTTTTTTTTTAGAAAACTAGAACTCTTGAATATATCTATAAAAACTCTCTTTACTATGTTATCCTATGTGTACAATTAAATAAAGGGATATTCTTTCCAAGAGTTCTCCTAGACCGCTCACCTTATTGAATCTAGCCTAGCATATTACATCTAGCTAACTAAAGATAGCCAGTTTGCTATTTGCTAGCTAAAGCTAACCTTTATAATTTTATATATATATATATATATATATATATATATATATATATATATATATATATATATATATATATAGATAGATAGTCTTAAAAATCGTGCCTTCTGTTTGTACACCCTGTCTCTGTTTACCCTCTCTCTCTGCATCCTCTCTCTCTCTCTCTGTGCGCCCTCTCTCTCTCCTTCTCTCTTTCTACTTTTCTCCCCCTCCCTCTCTATCCCCCCCCTCTCCCTCTCCTACCCTCTCCTTCTCTCTATACACAGTATGTCACAAAAGTGAGTCCACCCCTCACATTTTTGTAAATATTTTATTATATCTTTTCATGTGACAACACTGAAGAAATGCCCCTCTGCTACAATATGAAGTAGTAAGTGTACGGCCTGTATAACAGTGTGAATTTGCTGTCCCCTCAAAATAACTGCACACACAGCCATTAATGTGTAAACTGTTGCGGCCCAGTCTCCAAAGGGAGGGGTTCATGCTCTGCTTCAGCATGTCACAGTACATGTTGGCATTCATGGTTCCCTCAATGAACTGTAGCTCCCCAGTGCCGGCAGCACTCATGCAGGCCCAGACCAAACATATATACACATATGTCTATATGTGTATATTTGTTTTCTATAATATGTTGTGTTGATCCCCCTATATGCATTTACCTGACGATGGCAGATGCTGCCTCCACTGTCTCTGCATCGCTGTTTACATTCAAACTGAGGGTTTCATCTCATATCAGTGTTTTTGTGTTCTTTGTGCCTTATCCTTTTATCTGTCATTTAGGAATTATTTCAACTACCTTTCCTCAGTATAGATGTATAGTTTTGGTGGTGGTAGTGTCATGGTCTGGGCTTGCATGAGTGCTGCCGGCACTGGGGGGGCTACAGTTAATTGAGGGAACCATGAATGCCAACATGTACTGTGACATACTGAAGCAGAGCATGACCCCCCCCCCTTGGAGACTGGGCCGCAGGGCAGTATTCTAACATGATAACGACCCCAAACACACGTCCAAGACGACCACTGCCTTGCTAAAGAAGCTGAAGGTAAAGGTGATGGACTGGCCAAGCATGTCTCCAGACGTAAACCCTATTGAGCATCTGTGGGGCATCCTCAAACAGAAGGTGGTGGAGTGCAAGGTCTCTAACATCCACCAGTTCCGTGATGTCATCATGGAGGAGTGGAAGAGGACTCCAGCGGCAACCTGTGAAGCTCTGGTGAACTCCATGCCCATGAGGGTTAAGGCAGTGCTGGAAAATAATGGTGGCCATACAAAATATTGACAAATTGGGCCAATTTGGACATTTCCACTTAGGGGTGTTCTCACTTTTGTTGCCAACGGTTTAGACATTAATGGCTGTGTGTTGAGTTATTTTGAGGGGACAGTAAATTTACACTGTTATACAGGCCGTACACTTACTACTTTACATTGTAGCAGAGCGTCATTAATTCAGTGTTGTCACATAAAAAGATGTAATAAAATATTTACAAAAATGTGAGGGGTGTACTCACTTTTGTGACATACTGTGTGTGCTTCTATCACTCTTAGCCCACCATATGTGAAACAATTGCTGTATAAAACTACTCTCTACAACAATCACCACACAAACCAGGCACTCACACCATACTGAGGATCGCCAGTAACCATGAAACAGTACTGTATGTGGTTAAGTGACCTGGTTTGTGAAACATCCATCCGTTGCTATGCCTAAAACTGTGAAATACTGTAAGCATATGCTTAAAATGAGCCATGTTTAAAATTGTTTGGATTGACAGAGTGATGGTGCATTATGTGGCCTCATTTGCATGTCCCGCCCAGCTTTCCCAGACTGCAGTGCATATACTGTATTTCTGAAAAATTTGAGCAGGAAATTAGTTTTTATGAACTTATTTTTAGACATTCAAATAGAATCACTAATGTACTATTCCTTATTTGTACTAATGTACTTTGTACAGTGGAGGGCTTCTATCACTCTTAGCCCACCATATGTGAAATAATTGCTGTGTATATATATATATATATATATAAAAATACCAAAAATAAAGTCCACCTGGAGACAAACAAACCTATGACTTCATGTAAACCCAACAGTTCACGACTTTACTTTCTAATTCGTGTGCTACAAAAGGGAAATTATTGGCACTGACTGGCATTTAAATGATTCGTGATAAGACAGAATAGACCTTCCATTGCTGGCTCAGAGATGGCAGCTATTTCCTACCTGCATCAGCAAAATAATACCATATGTCTGTCTGGCTGCACAAGGCTTCTGCTCCTGTATAGCTGAATCCCTACTGGGACACAAATTACTCTCTAATTACTCTGTAATGCTGTAAGGATGTGATAGCTGGAAGACAGGAGAGGCCGGCACTGCAAGTAGGGCTGGATATTAAAAGCATCAATGAATATCAGGTACATCTGAACATATTACAATAGAAGCTATGTGCCTGAAAAGAGCATGTTATCAAAATTACAAAGTGGTATTTGTGGTATGATTTTAGGTCTAAAATAGGCTTTTTTCATTGTGTAGCTCAGGCAGTCATGAGCTGGTTAGGTTACGGAATAAAGCAGGGCTGAATAAAGGGTTTTTGTAGTGCTTTTAATAGATAGATAGATAGATAAAACACACACGGATATATATATACACACAGAGAATGAGTGAGAGAAAAAAAAGAGAGAAAGAACGCAAGAGAGAGAAAGGGGGGGCGAGAGAGCGTGTAAGAGAGAGAAACAAAGAGAGAGAAACAGAGAGAGAGAGAAACAGAGAGAGAAACAGAGAAGGAGAAACAGTGAGGGAGAGAAAGAAAGAGTATGAGAGTGAGAGAGTAGGAGAGAGAAGGAGAGAGTGAAGGAGAGAGAGAGAGAGAGAATTAAAGAGAGAGAAGGAGGGAGAGTAGGAGAGTGAGAGAGAGAAGGAGAGAGAGTAGAAGAGAGAGAGAGAGAAGGAGAGAGAGTAGAAGAGAGAGAGAGAGAGAGAGAGAGAGAGAGAGAGAGAGAAAGAGAGAGAGTAGGAGAGTGAGAGAGAGAAGGAGAGTGAGAGAGAAGGAGAGAGAGTAGGAGAGTGAGAGAGAGAGAGAGAGAGAGAGAAGGAGAGTGAGTAGGATAGTGAGAGAGAGAAGGAGAGAGAGTAGGAGAGAGAGTAGGATAGTGAGAAAGAGAAGGAGAGAGAGTAGGAGAGAGAGAAGGAGAGTGAGAGAGAAGGAGAGAGAGTAGGAGAGTGAGAGAGAGAGAGAGAGAGAGAGAGAGAGAGAGAGAGAGAGAGAGAGAGAGAGAGAGAGAGAGAGAGAGAGAGAGAAGGAGAGCGAGTAGGATAGTGAGAGAGAGAAGGAGAGAGAGTAGGAGAGAGAGTAGGATAGTGAGAAAGAGAAGGAGAGAGAGTAGGAGAGAGAGTAGGATAGTGAGAGAGAGGAGAGAGAGAAGGAGAGAGAGTAGGATAGTGAGAGAGAGAAGGAGAGAGAGTAGGAGAGAGGAGAGACAGAGACAGAGAGACACAGAGAGAAAGAGAGAGGGTAGGAGAGAGAGAAAGAGAGAGTAGGAGAGTGAGAGGGAGAAGGAGAGTGAGTAGGAGAGTGAGAGGGAGAAGGAGAGTGAGTAGGAGAGTGAGAGGGAGAAGGAGAGATAGTAGGAGAGAGAGTAGGATAGTGAGAGAGAGGAGAGAGAGAATGAAAGAGAGTAGGATAGTGAGAGAGAGAGAAGGAGAGAGAGTAGGAGAGAGAGTAGGATAGTGAGAGAGAGGAGAGAGAGAAGGAGAGAAAGTAGGATAGTGAGAGAGAGAAGGAGAGAGAGTAGGAGAGAGGAGAGAGAGTAGGAGAGAGAAAGAGAGAGGGTAGGAGAGAGAGAAAGAGAGAGGGTAGGAGAGAGAGTAGGATAGTGAGAGAGAGGAGAGAGAGAAGGAGAGAAAGTAGGATAGTGAGAGAGAGAAGGAGAGTGAGAGAGAGTAGGAGAGAGAGAGAGAAAGAGAGAGGGTAGGAGAGAGAGAAAGAGAGAGAGTAGGAGAGTGAGAGGGAGAAGGAGAGTGAGTAGGAGAGTGAGAGACAGAGAGAGAGAGACACAGAGAGAAAGAGAAAGAGAGATAGATATAGATAGATAGAGACAGGCCGATAGAGATAGATAGTTATATAGATAGATAGATAGATAGATAGATAGATAGATAGAGACAGGCAGATAGAGATAGATAGATAGATAGATAGATAGATAGAGACAGGCAGATAGAGATAGATAGTTATATAGATAGATAGATAGATAGATAGATAGATAGAGACAGGCAGATAGAGATAGATAGTTATATAGATAGATAGATAGATAGATAGAGACAGGCCGATAGAGATAGATAGTTATATAGATAGATAGATAGATAGATAGATAGATAGAGACAGGCAGATAGAGATAGATAGTTATATAGATAGATAGATAGATAGATAGAGACAGGCCGATAGAGATAGATAGTTATATAGATAGATAGATAGATAGATAGATAGATAGACAGATAGAGATAAATGCATCCCTTTTAAAAAAGTGCAAGTGGTGAGGAGCCACACAGTGAAGAATAAGGAGTATAAATGTTGCAAAAAATTAAGTTTATTATTATTTAGTTATTTAAAAAAACAATATAGAAATAAATTAAAGACAGTGGCCCTCTGAGAGATCATTGCTATTAAATACTGATTAGCCAATCATGCACTGGGTCTTTTTTTTACTAATAGTCAAGTACCCAGAGTTAAATGATACCACACTTTGAGCTTCCTCTGTGTCACCTTTAAGGAAGATGTACTTAAATATTTTCTTTCCAAAGCGTGCTATCAAATGCTGTGTGTGTCCACCGGTCAAATGGTTTATGGAACGACCAGACAAGATAAGTGTCCTCCCTTTAACATCCTACACATGTTCAGGCCGTTTTTCTCTTTTTTTCCTCTCGATTTATTGCAATATAAAAATTCTCTTCCCCTTGGAATGAAAGGTTAGAGAGACCTGTACAGAATAAAATCACCTCTTTCAATATCGCTCAACAAGAAACATTGCAGCCGCCGCTCCCTCGAGACCCGGCGCCTTCAAAGTGTAATGTTTTCTTTTTCTAATGAGCAGCATCCAGAACATATACTGGGATCAATTTCCCTTTTACAGAAGACATTTCAGTAACACGAGTTATGTGGTTTTGAGATTTAAATAGACTGCAACCCCAGGACTCGTGTTTACCTAACAATATCAATCGGTGCCGATTAAACGCCTCAGTACGCATACAGAAGAGCCGTGCGCTCCAATGGCCCTCGGTATCTTTACTCAATTATCTTTGCCCAATAAAAATAAAAAATATAGCGATTTTGTTGCTATATTTGGCTATGCTACCAGCTACGAAAATTGGAAAAAAAAGCAAGCTCATGAAAGCAAAAATCCAATTAAGTTGGTACTCGTGCACAGAAACATTCGATTCATTAGACTTTTCTGTGGAGGGCGGTCACAGCCATGCACCTCACTGCATTCACTAAGACTGTATTATAATGAGGTCAGTGGAGAGGTCTCAAGATATTGATACAGCTTTACTCACTTTCCTACTGAAGGAACTCAGTTCACCAATGAAGAAACTCACCGGACATTCACGTGAAGAAATGATTCTAGAATGAACTTATCTAAGTTTCCTGGATTACGAATGCATCTGATATAGGAGAATCAGTAATGTATGCAAACATTTTTTTTTGCATGAACAAATACCAAAATAAACATTTACAAACTCACCCTGATGCTAAATCTCTTCAGTTTGCAAGCTGAGGCTTTTGTTAGCTGACACCACTGAAAATCACTGCTAAGATTAGCATTACATTCATAATTTGTTTTGGCCAATCAGGAGAAAGCAGAGGTTAGCTGATACATTTTTTTTATCATATTCTGGGGTTCCTGTGTTGCAAAGCAGCTTGGGATATGTAGTATCTATTCAGATGTGAGCTTAGATCCCACACAACCATGTGATTCCATCCTGCAGCAAATACTTCCTTTGAAAGGTCACACTCTGTACCTGGCTGCCTCTCCTCTGTGTACTTGGTTATGTAAGCTCTCTGTGGGCGTGCAAAGCTGGATTTTACTTTCCTGCCTATAACTTTGTAAGTACACTGAACTTATCTATATAACACATATTTTTCTGATAATCACTGCCTGTTTCTTACTAAACATTTGAAACCCAGGAAACTTATATATACCTTTAAGCTAAATGCAACACTTTATATACACGACAATGGAATCACGTTTCACTAACCTCAGCATTCATTACACATTCATCTATCCTAGTTCCTTGTTTATCTTTGTCTTTTGTCCATTTTTCCGAAATATGGATAATCTTTCCACATACATGGCACTTGATACATGATTAAACAAGATCTGTAATAGACCACCTTTGGGATTTATTTAGGAGGCCACATAATTCCTTTCACAGTGTGATTCATTCAGTTCTAATACATTCACACCTGTTTGCAAATGATCGTGTACACATAGGGTATATGGACTAACCCCCCCATACCCAAATTATCCCAGAGTACCATAATTTGCTACCTCGAGGGAGTCATCTCATCATATGTCACCCAGAGTGATGCACACAATATTCTAGATGCAGAATCCATCATCCAATGGTCACAGAAGAGAGGGTGTCCAACTCCGATGCAACTGATGTCAAGTGCCATGATAAGGAGGCAGCTACAAACATGAGGAGGTTCAAACCCACCTTGTCAAAGGACTAATGTAGCGTGGTTATGTTCTTATTTATAAACTGCATTTCCTGAAATTGTCAATGGTTTTTGCCCCTGACTTTCCCATTACCAAGACACCTGCTTGTATTATCGTTTCTCTGGTATGGTGCCAGCCCTAACCTCAGGTTGCACATTGATCACCCTCAAGCTAAACCACACAAGCGACAACTCATCTGCCTATCTTTGTCCTATGTATCCTCTTCCTGTTAAACAACCACCATTGATGCAAGAAGTAGGCTCAGTAAACAACATGGATGGCCACAGTAAAGAAAAACTCCAATTTAAGAAAGTGAGAAATTGAAAGCTTGTTTTAAACAGAGAAGTACGTTTTCTCCTCACTCTACAAACAGCAGTCAAATATGTAACTTAATGTCTTCTAACTTCAAGATTTTCTTAAAAAATATGTCTATGCTCATGCCTTGTTTTTGTCGCTCAGTCATGTCTGACTCTCTGTGACCTCAACACACCATGCTGATCCACTTGGTTTTCATGGCAGAGATACTGGAGTGGGTTGTCAGTTACTTCTCCACTGGGCCACGGCATACAGCTCCTGGAATTCCTAGGTGGTCTCCCATCCAAGTACTAACCAGGACCCCACCCTGCTTGGCTTCAGGGTGACCTCTTGCTTCCCTGAATGGAATCGAACCCAGGTCACAGCAGGGAAAGCACTGAATCCTAACCACTGTACCACCAGGGAACCCATGTCCATGCCTTGCACAGCTTCACACGTGTGATTTTCCTCCCAAAGTCCAGTGGTCTTTTAATATCAAAGGCATTTTCATGAATATGAGTCCTATTTTCCTTTCTGTATCTGTCCCTACTATTTTAACTGGAGGCTATTCCATTTATTAAAGGGACATGGGACACAACTGTTGATTTTCATGCATTTAAAACATAATGTTTTAGGCAGTACAAAAGTTATGTTTTGCATGAAAAAAATTAAATATAACCTGTTCATACGTCTTTGAACCACCAGGAAAGGCGGACAGGAAATGCAGCACACTTTGGTCTGTAGATCTCATTGGCTAGAAGAGGGCAAGCCCCCAAGAGCAGTTAAAGCTTCTAAATAAGTTTTTGTGCTTGGAGACTTTTTTGAAAACAGAAACACATTATCAAAAACCTTTGTTAAGTTGCAACAAAAAAACTATATATATATTTCCATGCCCTTTAAGTACACTTGTTATAATGAACTTCTTTCACCTCTGAATCATCCGCTCACCAGCTTAGTATTTTTATTTTCTTTTTTGCCCTTTTAAAAAATTTTTTTCAAGTAGTTGGATTTTTTAATAGCTCAATCCCTGTCTCGCCAAACTAAGGCTGTTTTCTTTTTAAGTTATCCTTAAAGACCATGGCCCTCATTCAATTGCGATTTGGCCAATTGAATAGGGCTCTAAAAAAGCACATAGCATATATTTTTTAAAGAAGTTTTTAGTTAGTGAAAACCTTGCTTTTGAATAGATGCTTACTAACTAAAAACTTCTTTAAAAAAAATAAGCTATGTGCTTATATAGAGCCCTATTCAATTGGCCACATCGCAATTGAATGAGGGCCCATGAAAACAAGACAATGTATTAGCCTTTTTTCTAAAGTACATGATATTTGAGATAATCATCTCTGTTTGTGCTGCACTATTATGCAAATAAGGAGCTGTCAAATACTAATGTATGTTCTAATTGACTGATGGGTAACCTATTTCACTTAAAGTGCCTCATATATGGCCGCTGAGTCCTCACATTTGGCCCTGGTCTCCTCTTAACCGCCTTAGCGGTAATCCCAAGAGTGGCTCTGGGTTAATTTTCATTATCTAAAGTGGCAACCCAGAGCCACGCTCGGGATCACACGCTTTCCTGCTCCGATGCTCCGATGCGAAGCGTCTGGCCGCGTCATCGCCCCCGAGTGTACCACTTTAGCACTCAGGGGCACTGACATGGCCAGAGCGCCAGGGTGGTTAAAAGCCCCATAGTGCTTTAAGACATTTTTATTTTGTCTCAGAAAGTATTTAGGTGTACCAATGGGTACTGTGTGTGAGTTTTATAGAGATGTAATAAGGGTTCCCTGGTCATCTAATGGTTAGGATTTAATGCTTTCACCACTGCAACCTGGGTTTGATTCCAATCAGGGGACCAAGAGGTCACACCACCCTGAAGCCAGTACATGGATGGGAGACTACCTAGGAATATCAGGAGCTGTATGCTGTGGCCCACTGGAGAAGTAACTGGCAACCCACTGCAGTATTTCTGCCATGAATACCAAGTGGATCAGCAAGGTGTGTTAAGGTCCATGAGGTCACAGAGAGTCGGACATGCAAACAAACAATGTATTGTATTCTTATAGGGATATACTCCCCCACTTCAGAGCCACATATGAAGTCCCCGAGGGCCATATGCAGCCCCCCGATTGCCTTTTATAGAACACTATTATAGTTAATACCAAAATCTGCTTGTTTCTTTCTATGATGGCAAAACAATGTCCTCCAGTGTTATCCTGCAGTTAGATCCGGTCTCCACACTTACCAAGCACTCTCATGAATACATTAACATAAGAAGCCGCACATTCTTTCTTGAATTCTTTTATTGCACTTGTCCCTGCCATTTCCATTAGATATACATTCCATTTATCAACTACAGTCGCTATAATGAACTTCCTTAACTAAATTACCCAAATCTTCTGCAGATCAGTATAATTTTGCAGCAAAATGATTGTAGCCCCATTAAGCAAACAGTATATACCATCCCACCATATATGTTTTTTGTCCTATTATAAGTCTCTTTTTACTTTGCCGGCAGTTACTGCCCGTTGATCAATGCTCCCGCTCCTGCAGGTAAAAGCATTTTATGGTGCAATTCAAATCTGTGACTGATGAGTTTCTGTATAGAATATAAATCACACCGCAGCTCTGGGGATGTCGCTGTGTGCGGGTGGCTACAAATTACTAACTGAATGTACAACAAACTCCGGTCCCAAAGTGTCACTAATAGGCTGCTTCAAGGATATCACTGCATCAGCGGGTAAGTAAGTTCACCCAAAATATACTCATCAGCAGTTAGTTCTTCTGAAATATCAGACCCCCTGATCAGTTACATCCCCTGGAGAGGTCCAAACATATTTTGTATAACTTTTGTAACTTATCTTTTTCATTAAAATGTGCACTTCACTTACTTTAAAGAGCCCCCCATCGTAACACATTCTCAATTTCTGGAGCCTCTACATTTCTTCCTGTATGTGCTCATGCAAGCTGCCATGTTGCACAGCTGTGACCTAAAACCATGCCCAGGCAGGGGCTTCATACTACTGCAGGCAGTGACATGCTCTGTGTTTAGGCAGCATGAGACCCTGGTAGTGTGAAGCCCCTCGACTGTGGAAGTTGCCTTTGATCACAGCTATGCAACATGGCAGCTTGCCTGAGCATAGGAAGACATTGAGGATGTGTGATTCTGGAGGCCTCCTAACTTACAATATGAATGTGGACGTTGCATTAAATCACAACTGTGCAACATGGCAGCTAGCATGATTGGAAACAGGAAGAAAATGGGGCATCTCCAGTAACTAAGAATCTGATAATCTGGGAGCTTCTTCTATGCAAGTTAAGTGTGAATTTGATGTCACAATTACATTGAGGAAAGTATAATTAATTAATGAACCTAGCTAAATATTCACATAAACAAAACAAAAAAAGCCTAAAGAGTCCTATTAAGCACATATATCACTCACAGACAGCGGTTTCATCCTTTAAAAGGAAATATCAATACTAGGATGGGCAATGCAAATGAGTAATTAATCAAACTAGACACAAAACATTTAGGTGTGCTTACTAAATTTCACAGTCAGTAACGACCGCACACTGATGAGCTCCATTGAAGGATGAAATTGCTGTCTGTGTGTGATTTCCTGCCACTGAAACCAAATACAAAACTATGTTGTACAGGCTGCTTGATCAAAAGCAGGTTTCTAATCCTGTTAGGAACAAAGGTGATATGTCTGCTGCCAACACTTTACACATTATGAAGTTCTCCATAATGGCATACTATACACATAACAAATTCACTGTTCCTTTAAGCATATATATTTCTCACAGACAGCTCTGTCATCCTTGAGGTTGTTCCTGGAGACTGAAATGAGACTGAATGATTACTCAAACCAGACACAAAATATGGAAGGATGTTTCTTTCAGATAAATTACTTATTATCAAGACCCAGCTCACACTGATGATTCCCTTAATGATGAAACAGCTGTCTGTGAATGGTTTCCTTTTTTTTAGCTGTAATTGCTGCCTTATAGCAGTGCCCTATCTCAAAACAATCTACATTAAAGGACCACTATACAAGGACGTAGGAACAGAAAAAAAGCTGGGGGGGGGGGGGGGGGGATAGATACTTAAGTATCCGAATTACATTTATATAAATATATATACCATGTTTAATGCTACCTCTAGAATGTAAAAAAATCCTGTTCAGCGATTTTTTCACTTGGTGCTCCTGCATGAGTAATGCATGTGGAGCGCTAACGGGGTATACCTTAGACACCCGGGTTTTAGCCAAAAGGACGGGGATCTGCAAGGAAGGGAGAGGGACAGATCACAGAGCTGGGGTGGGCGTTGTGGTCTCACACCAACCACTATACACCAGGGATTATGTACCTACCTTCCTTACAATGTAGGGGCGGTAGGCACAATGTAAATATATATCTATACACACACTTCTCCTAAAATCCCAGTTCTTACGCCCATACCACTAGAGTTTGGTGTAAAATGTATGTTCTTATGCAAGACAACATGTTCAGGGGAAGGTTGTTTGTTTGCGTTGTTAAGTTGTGTCCTGACCCTCCCTGACCCCATGAACAGAAACACACCATGCAGATCCACTTGGTATTCATGGCAGATATACTGGAGTGGGTTGCCAGTTCCTTCTCCAGTGGGCCATAGCATACAGCTCCTGGTATTCCAAGGTGGTCTCTCATCCAAGTACTGGCCAGGCACAACCCTGCATGGCATCAGGGTGGTGTGACCTCTGGCTGGAATCAAACCCAGGTCGCAGTGATGAAAGCACCGGATTCTAACCACAGGGAACCCTATACAGGGGAAGGTGGTGGGTGTCAAAACTAGAGGGTACAACTCACATATTGAGAGTTAACAGCAACAAATGCAAATAGCACACTTGAAATGAACACTGGAGCTTGTATCTGCTCTTTGTAAATGGGATAATGAGGGAATAACACACACCTGGCCATGGAACAGCTGAGCAGCCAATTGTCCCATTACTTTTGGTCCCTTAAAAGGTGGGAGGCACATATACAAACTGTTGTAATTTCTACACCGTTCACCTGATTTGGATGTAAATACCCTCAAATTAAAGCTGAAAGTCTGCAGTTAAAGCACATCTTGTTAGTTTTATTTCAAATCCATTGTGGTGGTGTATAGAGCCAAAAAGATTAGAATTGTGTCGATGTCCCAATATTTATGGACCTGACTGTATATTCCAGCCCCCCCCGGCACTGTTAAAGAACTCATTCTCCTTACATGTATAGACAGTCTATGCCACTAATACTGCACCAAGCATTACTAATCCTATTTGCTACTTACGCCTGTCACATATTCTTGTATTTTTTGCTATTTGCCTCATTAATCACAGTGTATATCTAAATACCAAAAATCAATTTACAGAACTGCGGTTCCAGAAAAGTGGCCCCAAGCGGAGCCTGTTACGTGGGGATAATGAAGCAGAAAAGATTAAGTCAATGAATGCAGTCAAGCATGCTCCCCATACATCTGCCCTCCAAGTAATGACACCCTGGGGCTCTGTACTTACAGGCAGGTGGGAGCAGACACTCAGAGTGCTTACTAACACGTGAGTATGTTGGTGTAGGAAGCTACACTTAAAGGACCCCTGCAGTTCAAGGAAAACTGCACGTTTGTGAAATACGGAATAATCCAACATTAGCAGCTGGGAGAGACACAATCAGATAATAATGATTTTTACGTATAGAAGATCCCATCTTGTCTTTGTTTAATCACTTCGTGATTGCTGTAGTCTGTGGGTGTGTTTTCTTTTAGCTATAAGAGAAGAATCTAATGGATATCTCATTGTTGAACACCACACCCCTCCCTACTGATGACCAGATATAAGCCTTGCTACTCCAGAAATATAAATATCCCACACTTTCAACAAAGTATCATGGAAGCCTCCAGGGTTCAGCAGCATCGCCATATTTTTTTTCTTTAATTAGAAATGAACTTTATGATGTTTTTCCTGCCTAATTCTGCTCTTGGACGCATCTTTTTCAAACAGCAAAGCTCTCCTTTAATAAATAAACGAAAAGCAGGCACATAAATACACACAAGTGGTTGTTTTTACAATGTAGAATAGGTATTTTATTTATACATTACCTGAAAACATTGCATGCATGAGCTGTGGGGGGCAGAGCTTTGCAGGGACTGTTTGGAAGGTTTGGGTAAGTGAAAACAGAGCTTTTAAGCATTTGTTAATAACGTGATAATTAGATATGCTAACAAACACTTTGGTCGTTTATTTTCCCCTTCAGGGTCACTACCTTGTCGTGGTGAATGAGCTTGTGTACCTTAATGAAGCTGTGAGTTTTACCATGTACGGTCAGGCAAGATGGACAGGTCATGGCAGAGAGGTCGGACAAAAGGCGGTGCACTGAAGATGGAAATTGCAACCCGATCCAGTATCTTTGCCAAAATAACCATATGGATGGGAATAACCAGAAACACAGACAGATGTGCCTGCATGCTGCGTCGATATGGTCAGCGAGAGTCAGACACGACTGAAGGACTCAACAACAACAACAGTTATTTTAATATTAAAAATAGGGAAACTCCCACATACACCCAACACTCATTGGTCATGCTTGTCTTTCTTACCACTGTGACAGATTAACCATATAGTTTGGTGAGGAGGGCCTATATATATATATATATATATATATATATATATATATATATATATATATATATACACTTAAAACTATCTAAGCTTCAAGCTCACTTATCTCACACATGTTCACTATTTATTTTTTAACAAGTGATTACATTATATGTGCACTTTCCATTTCTGCAATATCCGGGGCCTTTGCAGTGTCCCTTCAAGTCCAATTCCACCTCACCAATTGTCTTACTGGTAAAACATAAATAATTATAGTTTGATATAATGTGTAAGAACACCATAGCTATAATAATATCCTAATTACATTAGACTCACTAACTGTACCATTTGATGGTCGACAAATTCTTTTAATTACATCTTGGGATATTTTTTAGACAGATTGTAAGATAAGTAATTAGCAATATATTAAAGTGTTGCTTAAATGTTGAACCTACACAGCTTTGAGACTGATGAATCAAGTATGAAATGCTAATCATGAAGGATGGCTGCTCTTCTGTGGCCTCTTATATTTGGGCACATAATTTAAAGGCTCTCTTTAGCCATTTTATAGAAATGTTCAATGTACAATTCATTTTATTCACCTTAATGTATCATATAAAATGTACACTTTTAAGAAGCCCCCAGAGTAACAGAGTCTCACCTTCTAGATCCCCCAGTTTCTCTATGTCTGGAACTCCCCTCTTTCTCCCTGTTCTCTGTCATGTATGGTGTCATATTTCACAGCTATGGCCTAAAACCACACCTTGAGGGAAGGGCTTCAAATTATGACTCTCTTATAATGCTCATATACACACAGATTATCAGTCTGCTTGTACCAAAACTGTATGAGACACTGGTAGTGTGAAGCCCATCACTGTGGGTGTGGCTTTAGGTCACACCTGTGATACATGGCAACCTGCATGACAGAGAGAACATGGGCAAAAGGGAAGGTTCCAGAAGTCTGCCATACCTAAATAGAATATATATATATATATATATATATATATATATATATAAAATATATACTGTATATATATTTATTTATTTAATTTTTTAAATTTATTTTTTAATAAAAATTTTTTTTAGCTGTGATACAAGGACCTTTAGCATTGAAGACCTAGCTTGTTGTGATATTTGAGTAGCTAGTACTAATCCTTGGTGGAAAAACAAACAAATTGCTATATATGACATGTGAATAATAAAGTTGTAGTCTACAACTGTTACACATTTTGTTCTGTATATATTACCTTTTATTCTTGCTGTTTTCTTCCTTTGGGAAGTAATTGTTTCTAATCCATTGTTCTCTATTTGTCCTGTTTAATTGACTAATATATATATATAAGTTAAAGGCATATTTAAGTTTCCTGCATTATGAATGCATCATAAGAGTCAGTAGTGTATGCAAACATCAGTACCAAAATAAACATTAAACATCTTACCCTGATGTCTGCTAAATCTCTTGAGTTTCAGAGTTAACACCCTTAGAAATCCCTGCTAAAATCAGCCAAAAAAATCATAAATTAGTTTTGTCCAAAGCATCATGGGATGTTTAGTCCTGTATTCACCCGGGAACAGGAAGTAAGGAGGAGTCAGACACTGCTGTGTAGATTTTTGCTGCTGGCTTGAAGGTTAGTTAAAATCCGTACCCAAATGCAGTGTTTCTATTGGAAGGTACACCGTGCCTATGTAAGCAGCTCTGGGGGTGTGGGAAAAAAGTTTTATTTTAAATAAAATAAATTTGTATGTGCATATAATGACTCAATGAAAAGTGTGTGTCTGACATAAGCAGGGTGTTTTCGATCAGAAAAGTAAGTAAAAAACAGGGAAACTTAGATATGCATTTAAACAAAAAAATGAAATATTGAGGAATTGAACCAATGACTCAACAATAAAAAAATATATAAAAGTTAGTATACCTAGAACATAATATGTAACAATTACAGACTCCGGCCTTATTCCCTATGCAGATTCTTGTGGGAGGGCTATAAGGGCTAAGCTGAAACATCAATATCAAAGTCAATTCTTTGTCATTTTAAACATGTAAAAAAATGTTCAACATTATTTTAGGCCCTCTAACTGATGGTACAGAGCACATATGGTGACTTTTGTGACCCTTTAAAAGGCCACTCATTCATATACAGTACAAGCGGTGCTGGATATCTCAAGACTGATTTACTTAAGAAAAAATAACTTGCCCTGATCTAGAGGAATAACTAGCAACTAGTTATTGAAATCCCCTTGATGTCCAAAGCTGGGTATATTAGTCACTAAATCTAATTTATGATGTAGTGAAAGGGTTCAACTGTGAGATTAAAGGGCCACGGCATCCCACTGCAGTTATGTATGTTTTATACAATACAAACATTTAGGAAATTATTATTATCCCTCCCTCCACTGTGTCTCTTCGCCCCCATCTTCCTCCCCGTGTCTCTTTCCCCCCTCCTCCCTTCCCTGTGTCTCCCCCCCTATATTTCTCCTCTTTGTCTCTTTCCCCCATCTTCCTCCCCTGTGTCTCTTCCCCCCTCCTCCCTTCCCTGTGTCTCCCCCCCATCTTCCTCCTCTGTGTCTCTTTCCCCCTCCATCCTTTCCTGTGTCTATCCCCCCATCTTCCTCCCCTGTGTCTCTTTCCCCCCTCCTCCCTTCCCTGTGTCTCTCCCCCATCTTCCTCCTCTGTGTCTCTTTCCCCCTCCTTCCTTCCCTGTGTCTGTCCCTCCATCTTCCTCCCCTGTGTCTCTTTCCCACATCCTCCCTTCCCTGTGTCTCTCCCCCCCTCCTCCCTTCCCTGTGTCTCCCGCCCATCTTCCTCCTCTGTGTCTCTTCCCCCCTTTCTGTCCCTTCCCCCCTTTATGCCCCTTTCCCCCTCTCTGTCCCTCCCCCCCTGTTCCTTTTGCCGCACTGTTCGCCTCGCTTTGCGCATGCGCAGTGCAGCATGTACGGAATCCATACAATAGTTTCTGTAGTGCGCATGCGCTCCCACTGAAGCGTTACGCACTTATGGAAACGAGATTAATGATAATTGAACTAACAGGCAAATAAAAATATGTATTTGATCCACATTTATTTCACCAGTGATGCGGTTAACTGTGCTCTCTTATCTGAATCAATGGGAATAAAAGCACAATATGTTGCCGTTCATAAGGCTCTTTTCTATAAAATATCAGGACAGAGGAGGAAATATAATCTTACACTGTCATCTTTCTACACTACGGATTGATTACAGATCAAAGAAGTTTGTAATGTTTAAAATGTTATCTTTTAAATGTGTGCTATAAATTTTGGAATACGGCGGCCCTTTAAATCCAAACTGGATAAACAAGAGGCAAAAACTGTCACATTGCAGGCCGATGTGACGAGGGAACATCTGGTAGCCATGTTTGGGTTCAGTTGTGCGCGTCTTGCATACAGACTGAGAGAGAATGCATGGATACCCCTGGAAACAGCCTTGAGCTGGAGGCAGCGGGGGGCTCAGGTGAGTCAGACCCGGAGCCTGGAACAGGTGGCAAGTTCAGTACCGACCTGGCAACCACCACAACCAATAAATCATAGCATGCTGGGAACATAAGGATGGCTTCTACCGCCATATCCTGGAAGCAAATCTCACTAAACTAACAAGAAAATGAGCCGCACACAATAATGTTGTTAGTTAATGTGTTATTCTGAGCATAAATAACTGTAAAGTACCAGTGTTTTATCACACATCTAAAAGCACATGGTTTAAAATATTTAATGGACACTGCCCCTCAGCAACAAGTTGAGCAATAAAAAAACGGTCTATCCGTTGTACTAGCTATTTTTCTCCACAGCAAATAATTTCTGAGATATTCAGGATGGTCTGTGATGCTCCTTTACACTAATGTGCCAGCCAGTATGATCATTTGTTCTTGATAATGATGGGGAGAGGATCTACCTGCATTACAACACTTGGACACATTGTTTTTGTGAAAATAAGAGGAAATGGAAAAAATAATTATAATGGAGAGCCCGATATAAGCTTTATTCAAGCAGGAATAATTACAAATCATGTTCCATTTAACCATCTCCTAATAGTGTGTTTATTGAAACATTGCTGCAAGAAATATATATATATATATATATATATATATACACACACAAACACACACACATATATATATATATATATATATATATATATAAAATTACACACACATATAATATTCCTGGCTTGTGCATAATCCATCCTGGGCTTTGCTTAAAGCTGTGTAATACAGGAACCATGTATGAAATGGTATTTGGATTAAAGAGCAAGGCCTTTGCGAGCACATTTGCATGTCCCTGTCCAGGTTCCCAAAATAAAGTGCAATAACTGTATTTCTTGGAATTTTAGATGTTCAAATGTGAACACAAATGTACTATTTTATATATATTTATATATATTAGTAGTACAAATAAGGAATAGTACATTCGTTATTCTATTTGAATGTCTAAATAATAAGTTAATAAATACAGTATATGCACTGCACTCTGGGAAAACTGTGAGGGACATGCAAATGAGACCACATAAAGCACCGTCACTCTGTCAATCTAAACCATTTTAAACATGGCTCCTTTTAAGCATATGCTTACTGTAGGTCACAGTTTTAGACATAGCAACGGATGGATTTTTCCCAAACCGGGTCACTTAACCACATACAGCACTGTTTCACGGTTACTGATGATACTCAGTGTGGTGTGAGTGCCTAGTTTGTGTGTATATATATATATATATATATATATATATATATATATATATATATATATATCACATATATAGTTATCAGCAATACGGGATATGGCAATACGGGAGCACCAAAGGCAGTCCTTGCACTGGTGGAGATCAGCGCCGTAGGCGCTCATCCCTACGACCCCCTACGACTTTTGGACCGCAAAAGCGAAGGCCCTCATTTGCGGAGATGGAGGCTCTACGGTGCCTCACAAGCAGTTACAAACAACCACACATGCGGGACTTTGAAAAAAACAACAAACAATGAATAACTACTGACTTACACAAAAAAATTCCGACCCGCGGGACTTCGAAAAAATCCATTACGGACTTGCAAAAATACGACCTTAACGGACAACCCGCGCACAGCAGCAAACATTAAAAACCTTACCCACAGCAAGGGGGAGACCCAGGACCTCTGCAACACAAGTTAAACCTT
>CM050172.1:29472632-29510132 GCA_027410445.1 Discoglossus pictus | reverse complement strand
AGTATAATACTTGTGAGTATACACAGCTACTTATACATTCAGCACTCACATGTTTTGAGAATTCATTCATCAACCTACATCATTCCTGGATGTCTTTGCTCGGGTTCCATCATATCCAGGAGCTCCAGAAGATCTACGCATCCCAGCGCAGACATATTTAATGGTATTCAAATTTGTTGCAATTTGCATAATTTATGAAGGGAATCTCAGCCGATTATAAGACAGCAGTCTGAGTATACGGTTTAGAAGCAAGGAATATGCTAAAATATTGTTTGATCTTTGGAGTTTGACCTCGGATTGAGACTATGATCTCCCTTCTGATTGAAGCCTACCTTGTCATTGCGCTAGTGACCCAGAACACTTTGATTGACAGACCCACGTTATTCTTCTTCCTCCTGCTAATGACCCAGAACTCTTTGATTTCTACCTGCCCCACCCTTCTGCTAATAGCTCAGAGCACTTTGATTGCTTCCTGCCTCATCCTTCTGCTAATGACCCAGAACATTATAATTTCTTCCTGCCTTGCCCTTATGCTAATGACCAAGAACACTTTGATTTCTGCCTGCCTCACCCTTCTGCTTGTGACCCATAACATTTTACATTTCTCCCACTCTCATCTTCTGATAATGACCCAGAACTCTTTGATTTCTGCCTGCCTCACCCTTCTGCTTGTGACCCATAACATTTTACATTTCTCCCACTCTCATCTTCTGATAATGACCCAGAACTCTTTGATTTCTGCCTGCCTCAACCTTCTGCTTGTGACCCAGAACATTTTACATTTCTGCCTGCCTCACCCTTCTGTTTGTGACCCAGAACATTTTAATTTCTTCCTGCCTTGCCCTTATTCTAATGACCCAGAACTCTTTTATTTCTGCCTGCCTCACCCTTCTGCTTGACCCATAACATTTTACATTTCTGCCGCTCTCATCTTCTGCTAATGACCCAGAACTCTTTGATTTCTGCCTGCCTCACCCTTCTGCTTGTGATCCAGAACATTTTCCATTTCTGTCTGCCTCACCCTTCTGCTTGTGATCCAGAACATTTTCCATTTCTGCCTGCCTCACCCTTCTGCTTGTGACCCAGAACATTTTAATTTCTTTATGCCTTGCACTCATGCGAATGACCAAGGACACTTTGATTTCAGCCTGCCTTGACCTTCTGCGTGTGACCCAGGATATTTTAATTTCTGCTTGCCTTGTCCTTCTGCTTATGACCCACAACTCTTTGATTTCTGCCAACCTCATCCTTCTGCTAATAGCTCAGAGCACCTTGCTTGCTTCCTGCCTCATCCTTCTGCTAATGACTCAGAATATGTTGATTGCTGCCTGCCTTGTTCTTGTCCTAGCTCATTCAAGCCATTATCCCAGGTGTGTTAATGTCAACAGCCTGTGACTTTTTGGCATGGTATAATATAGAAGCAGCACAAAGCTCCTCCTTCCCGAGTATTTTTTTCCATGCAACCTAATTACAGTGGTTTAGCCGTTTAACATAGAGACTTCCTGTTTATGTTATTATATCTGAATTTCCCATGGTCCTTCAAGGTGTCAATCTCGGGTTAAGGTAATTAATTTTAAATCCTCCACCTCAGTCCTTGACTTTAATTTTATCAAAGTCAAATTATTCTACAAGATTGCTCTTGCTAGAGGCATAATAAAATCACTGCTCAGCAAGACCGAGAAAATAATCACCATAACATTTATTTCATCAGGCTGCTATATTTTATAAGATTAATGCATTCATATCAGGATATCAGTAAATCCTAATTTGAATGAGCCAGCAGAAGTGGTTACTACCATATAATCAGTTTAAAAATGTAAAATATATTTTGAAATGTTAAGATATTTCTACCTTTTCTCATTTAGGTATGTGTGTTTATTTAAAGGTACAATTCATATACAGCTTTGTTTCATTAGCACAGGAATCCCAAACTTTCTTCTTAATTAAATTAAGAGTTCCGTCCCTATATTCTAATATACTTAATTTCCCCTTCCCAGACAAGCTCAGTCTCAAACAAAACAAACAAACAAACAAACAAACAAACAAAAAGTCTCAAACCCACAAAAATGCAATTAGAAACAAAAAAAATATTAAAATGTTTTTTTTCTGAGTAATACAGATCCTGGGACTCAAGGGGTTAATACATATCATGAAACCCACATGGACTAAAACAGATGATATAATGCATTTTATATATTGCCAGTCCGAGCAGCAAATATTACTTATTGGCACTGATTAATTTGTAGCCTCCGATTGCAGATTACATCTAACTTCCATATTTTACTGACTCCATGATGACGGTCTCAGTTACTATTGGCTGTGTCTTAATTACGGGCTTGCTTCAATATTGTCAGATCATATAATCACGCCCCCTAAAATCAGACTTAAAAGGGCAGGGTTTACGAGTTTAGGATTAAGGAGGTAAATTGCGAGCTGGAGTCAATAGAATACATCTAAACATTTAGAGAAAAAAAAACACCTGCAGCCAAAATGATGGGTTAGATGCATTTGCGGGCTTCTAATAGAATAGGGCTCGAAGTCTATACATGGTAACAACCTTTTACAGGTTTGGACCATATTTATCTTTGTATTAGACATACTGGCCTAACATATTCGGCACTGACATTCAGTTTGATTTAATACTCTTATGGATACAGAATAAAGGTTAAGTTTTAATTATCTGTCTGAGTCTATTGTCTCAGTGTTGGATGTTTATACACCAGGGTGGAAGCTAAATTGGTGTTCGTTCCTTTTCTCTTCAGTTATCTAAGTGTTTTTAGCACATTTCTAGATCCTAATTCCTTTATATGACACGAGTGAGTATTAGGCATTATGCACATTTTTGTGGTCATTTCAGCTGGCTGATCACCTTATTTAAATATAATGAGGCCCAAACAATTGAGCATATGTATGTTACTGGAGCCCCTAAGTGAGGCAGTAATTTAATTTGCTATTCAATTGGCGTCTTTTTGCGGGCTCCGAACTGTTTACAGGATACGGCTTTGAAACCCTTGCGATTGTTAAACACGTATCTTACAGTCTCCCGAAGCCTTTTATCCTCCCCATCCGAAAGAGGTACATTCGCTAAAATCACAAAATCGCTATTCAATTGCTACAATTCCCCAAGCCGCAAATATTTTCACACCCGTAAACAGAAAATGTAGGAGAAAATCCAACGAGTGCTAGCGAGGACCCGCAAGGGGGCTTAACCCCTGTTCGTAGCACTGTAAATGCAAATAACAAAACAATACTGAACTGTAAATAACAGGGAAAGTGATGACAGACATTAGAATTAATTGCACGACAGTCTCAAGCCCGCAAATCAGCAGTATATAAGTTTTAATTTTTTATGTGTCATTTTGGGGTTATATGGATCTCAGGAATCAAAGTGTTAATACATATCAGGCCACCCACATGGACTAGAACAGTATTGACATTTATTTTGATTATTTTGTATTTCGCGGTTTTGCGAGTAATCGCCTATTGGACTCCCAAACGATAATTTATTGACATGTAACCTCCATGTTTTACTGTCATAATGATGCCTCTTTTGCTATTAGCTGTTTCGAAATGGGTAGTTAAGGCCTTGCTTAATTGATCATGTTCCCGCCCTGAACTGCTACGTACGAGTGCATGGTTTATGGTTCTGGCGTGCGGCCCGTAACTTGGTGGCCTTGTTCAATTGAGTAGCACCGGAATTGTAGCAGAGTTCAAACAAGCCCGCAGACATACGGCCTGTATACCACGAGATGCAGGCTTCTAAGATAGAGATATACATTTGGCTTCGGGTGTTTTTTTAATAAATGTTTATATGCATTCTATTGACTTAATAATTCATTAGTGCCAATAAGTAATATTTGCCGAATATGTAGCAATATTAAAGAGTGATTTTAAGTGTGTATAAATTTACGAATTGTGCAATAGAATAGGGCCCACAGACTGGAGGGGTAAGAAGCAGTTATTATATTAATGGTGAAGCGATAATAATATAATTAATTTAAAGTACAGGCAGTTCTTGCTGTGTAAAATTCCCAATTGTGGCAGACCCAATGTAATCGTAGACAATAATGTAATAACAAATATCACCATATATACGCCAAATTGTATGTATTATCTTAATCATTGCATTGGTTGTTCATAAGTCATACGGATACCATTTGCTTCACGGTCCTTTGCATACAGTAAGGAGATTGGACCTAAATTTATAGTATCAAATTATTAAGCTTTATTGCACATGAATAAATATCACAACACCCTTTGTTATTCTATGAGGCCGCTCCATCATAGCGTCTAAAGCATTTGCTTCCTAATAAATCATCCCACAGAATAGCGGGATGAAGCGATATTTTTTTCCATGAAGATAACATTACCCAGTTTGAGAAATCATGGCCTTTGTCTGTCATGAACAAACAGATCTATCAACATCATGAAAGAGGTTGATAAACATAAATATTTATTTCCCATGACTTGAAAATGTACTGTGGGCAATGTATTATTTACTGTGAGGTGTTTATTAGAGATTTTAGTATCACATTCTTTTTACAGAAATCCGTGGAGATTTTTTGAGATTAAAACATGGCTTCCTCACGTCACGGGTGAGAAAACGGTTATGTGGCCAAGTGATTTCCAACCCTGCTGCTCACGATATCTAAACAGGCCATGATTTCAGCATAATGATAAATGACCACAGCTTTGGTCGTCCATAATTCAGTCATTTTGATGGAGGTACCTTGGTTTGGTTTGGAATGTAGACAAATCCTGGCCTGTTGACCAAGCATATGAAGAACTACTGCTGTAATCTATGAGGTTCTAGTAAATAGCACCCAATTTAATTACAATATAATATACATTGCAACTTAATACATATATAAACCACAGAATGACTTAGCCCTTTAATATTGCCGTTTTTACATCATTGCTGAGTAGTTATATTATATATATATATTAAATAATTATGGTGACACTGAAGGGGGCCGACACAGGCCCGGGGAGGGGTGTTATTTTTGAACCAGGACCCCGATTCACTAGCTCCGCCACTGCAACACATTTGGGTGACTAGGAGGGACAGAGGGATTTGTCTCAGTTGGGTGGCACGCTGGCGTTACATTTTTGGAAATAGTTTATTATAAGAAATAACATGCCCGTACATAAGGATATTACAAGTCACCTCACATTTTCAGAGCTCCTCAGTTAGTTGTGATATATGTATGTCATAGGATCGGTGCACATAACATACACCGTGTAATGTAATGGATTTATAAATTACATTACAGTAAATGATAACCTTATAGTAGTATCGTAATAACTGTGACACCATAATGTCATATATATATATATATAAATATATAGTGTAGAAGCTCCTGCAATGCTTTGTACTGTATCACTATACCATGCCAGCATCTAAAGCTGTTGATGTTGTGTTTTTTTGACAGACACAATGTTTTATTCATTGCAGGCGCTGGTTCTGTGCTTGGATGTGAAGATCAGCAGACGATAGTGATAAAGCACTGCCTGAGGCGCACATGTAAACACTAAAACAGAGCTAGCCCTTTATGAGCTACCAGGAGTCGTGTGTGGAGTGTTAACCCCGTCCTCACTCACATTCGCAGGATACTGCTACATACAAATACGCAGTCTCAAATAGTGACACATGCCTATAGCGCCATAAGCTAATATTGCCCAGGGATGTTTAATAAGGTAGGGCTAGTATTGATTAGCTCACCAACCAAGCATTCAATTGACCACATAGAGCATCAGACAAGGGGTCAGTAAGCCTAGTTTTATACCTTCAGTTCAAAAAGATTGACTTAAAGGGTTACAGCAGAAATCCAGATAATGGTAGAATCCTAAAGTACCAATAGAAGTATTACTATTTGCAATTGGAACTTAATAACAAGAACGTAATTTATGACATTTTGGTTGTCACTCAACTCAGGAGATTCTGGTATTGTTATGACTACTTAATCAGACAATAACTGGATTAATGGCTTCCTTTCGCATATGGCTCCTGAGATATCAACAAGGTGTGGAATGGACTGAAATAGCAGGAGTCATATGCAAATGTCATTAATCCAGGGAGCCATTTGTCAACAATGAAGGTAATTAGGTACTGATATCAAGGGCAGTCTAGTGCAAGGATCTTGTGCAGAGTGTAGTAAATTTAAAGCTGTTTTTCTTCTATTATGTGTATTTTTTTAATAGTTACAACTGCACAAACAAATTGTTTTATTAGTACCTAACTATAATACAATAACTGGGACCCCTTCTCTAGCCCATTACCAAAAGTCCCATAATACAATACAACTCTACACATTTTTTCTCAGATCATGCAGTTTGTAAATATACCAACAACAGAGGTGCTCAGGCAGAGAACAAACTATCCTTAATATGACTAACCTATGGATATGGTCATCCACGTTGAGAGCAACCTCTTTTAGCTACGGGTAAAAATATACTGTAGTATATCAGGCTGGTCTCACTCAAAAGTGATCCAGGCCCGAAATACCAGGCAATTGTACAGTGACAGGAGAAACAGCAAACCCCAGACGTAGGTTTCATCCTTCACTGGACCTCGTCCGTAGGGTGTAGGTGATGACTCCCTAAGGCACATTGACCAAAGATACCGCATGCACTGAAATAGCAACTCATACAACATCCAATGAATCCTCTGTCAGGTTCCATGTTCATGTTCGTTTTGGAGGTGAAATAATATAACAAGGCATCTTACCCGAAAGTCAATCCCGACAGTAGAGATGAAGCTCCCGGCGAGAAATGCTCCGTCCTTAAATCTCACCAGAAGACAAGTCTTCCCAACCCCAGAGTCTCCCACCAACATCACCTGAAAGAGAGAAGGCTATTAGCACAGGTATTTCAACATACATCAAAACAGATGTTGTTGGCAGGTATAAACCAGTAAGTCACTATAGTCTGCCAATAATAAGAGAAAATGTCATAAAATAAATGTTGATGCCTCTTATGGTCTTTGGAGGTCATCTATGACACTTTGCATATATGTTGGGGCAGGGCTCGCAGATATTATCCTTGGGACTTCCTGCTTCTGAGTATATTCAGGGAATGGGAGTAAGTGTCAAATACTAAAAGTTTGAATGATATAACAAATAATTCTCCCCTCTCATTCGTCCCTTCTCACCAACTCTTATCTTCAATGATAAATAGAATAAACATACTCCTCAGGCTCCAAGCTTTTTGGTAAGCCAAGTAATATGGAACATTATATATACAGAGTCTTCCACAAAATTGTTTTCTCCATAAACATTTTTTTTCTCATGACGGACATAGCTGCAAGTAACAGAGACATTTGCTTCAACCCATACACAGACAACGTACAGTGCCTTGCAAAAGTACCCCCCTCCCCCTTGGCATTTTTCGTGTTTTGTTGCCTCACAACCTGGAATTAACATGGATTGTTTGAGGATTTGCATCATTCAATTTACAGAACATGCCCGCAACTTTAAAATGTTTTTTTTTTTTTTTTTATTGTGAAGCAAAGAAAAAATAGGACAAAATAACAGAAAAAGTGTGTGCATAACTATTCACCCCCCTAAAGTCAATACTTTGTAGAGCCACCTTTTGCAGCAATCACAGCTCCAAGTCGCTTTGGATAAGTCTCTATGAGCTTGCCACATCTTACCACTGGGATTTTTGCCCATTCCTCCTTGCAAAACTGCTCCAGCTCCTTCAAGTTGGATGGCTTGCGCTTGTGAACAGCAATCTTTACGTCTGACCACAGATTTTCTGTTGGATTGAGGTCTGGGCTGTGACTCGGCCATTCCAACACATTTACATGTTTCCCCTTAAACCCCCCAAGTGTTGCTTTAGCAGTGTGTTTGGGGTCATTGTCCTGCTGGAAGGTGAACCTCCGTCCTAGCCTCAAATCACGCACAGAGTGGTACAGGTTTTGCTCAAGAATATCCCTGTATTTAGCACCATCCATCTTTCCCTCAACTCTGACCAGTTTCCCAGTTCCGGCTGCTGAAAATACATCCCCAGAGCATGATGGTGCCACCGCCATGTTTCACTGTGGGGATGGTGTTCTTTGGGTGATGTGTTGGGTTTGCTCCAGACATAGCGTTTTCTTTGATGGCCAAAAAGTTCAATTTTAGTCTCATCAGACCAGAGCACCTCCCACATGTCTTTCCGCAAACTCAAAACATGCCATTTTGTTTTTTGCTGAAAGTAATGGCTTTCTTCAGGCCACTCTGCCATTAAGCCCAACTCTATGGAGCGTACGGCTTATTGTCGTCCTATGTACAGATATTCCAGTCTCTGCTGTGGAACTCTGCAGCTCCTCCAGGGTTACCTTAGGTCTCTGTGCTGCCTCTCTGATTAATGCCCTCCTTGCCCGGTCTGTGAGTTTTGGTGGGCGGCCGTCTCTTGGCAGGTTTGCTGCTGTGCCATGTTCTTTCCATTTGGTTATGATAGACTTGATGGTGCTCCTGGGGTTCATCAAAGATTTGGATATTTTTTTATAATCTAACCCTGACTTGTACTTCTCAGTAACATTGTCCCTTATTTGTTTGGAGAGATCTTCATGGAAGTGTTTGGTTAGTGGTGCCTCTTGCCTAGGTGTTGCAGCCTCTGGGGACTTTCAAAATAGGTGTGTATATGTAATGACAGATCATGTGACACTTAGATTGCACACAGGTGGACATCATTTCACTAATTATGTGACTTCTGAAGGTAATTGGTTGCACCAGAGCTTTTTGTGGGCTTCATAACAAAGGGGGTGAATACATACGCACATGCCAATTTTCTGTTTTCTATTTCTAAAAAATAGTTTTATGTATATATTTTTCTCATTTCACTTCACCAACTTAGACCCTTGTGTTCTGATCCATCACATAAAATTCAGATTAACAAAACATTGAAATTAAGGCTGTAATGTAACAAAATAGGTAAGAAGTCAAGGGGGGTGAATACTTTTGCAAGGCACTGTACGTTATTAATTAGAGGAATTGTCCTGTCCCATGCAAGTTGTTTCACACCTTGCAGGTGTTTTCAAGGCTTAAGTGAGAGAAGCTCCCTTTATTTACTAATTGAAGACTCAACTTTCACACACACACTTTTAGGAACATAGACAAAGTGCTTGCAAAATTATCATTGTTGCAAAATTAAATGCAAGAGTTCGAAATTAAAAGGGACATGGAAGGTTTCTAGATTTTACTAGGACACCCCCGCCGCAGGGAAAGACTTTGATCATACGCGGCTGCAAGAGTTGCAGCCGCAAGAAAGCCCAGGTCGCTATTCAAATGCTACACGAACCCTTCTGTCAAGGCCATAATTCGATAAAACCAAGCCGCAGCTTACTTACACCAAAAAGGTCCAAAGCTCTTACTTACAAATCGTAGCACCAATTAAGCACATATAAAAGCCATCCTGTACTTTGATGAGATGTGAAAGTGATTGTAGGTGTTAGAATTCATAGCACAACATCCCCCTACACTCAAATGTGCAAATCATTTTTTTTGTAAATCATGTTCAATTTCCATGTCCATAGACCCACGGGCTTGGAGCACATCAGACCCGCAACGGCTGCGGGATTAGCCTCCGTCAAGTGGGTAAAATAGACCCACAGGTTACTTGGGCCACGGAGGTGTCGCAGAGGGCTTACTTACAAATCGTAGCACTAATTAAGCAAATAGAAAAGCCATCCTGTAATTTTATTTGATGATTTGGTCTTAGAATTAATAGCTCTACGGGCTTGGAGGACAATAACCCTTTTCAAGCCCGTACGGGTTTGAATAACGAGCTACGGGCTTGGAGGTCATTGAAGCCTGTGGGACTTTGGACGGAAATTAAACCTAAAATAAAAGATTATAATTTGGCGATGTGCAAGATTGAGAATGTTTTGCTATTAATCCTCATGTCCCTCATTATGTTCCCCATCATTTACAGTGCTTTGCAGTGCTGGATTGAATATATTTGCTTCTACAATGCTTTGAGTTCAAGGCCTTCAACCTCCGAACCGTACAGGTTTTAACGATTTACTGGCTTGGAGGTCATTGAGACTTGCGACGGAAAATAAACCTGGATTGGGCATTGTGCAAGCTTGAGGGGGTGTTGCTATTAATCCTCATGTCCCCCATTTACAGTGCTGTCTTGAATTTATATTTGCATTTACAGTTTTTCAACTTTTAGGCCTTGAAACACAAGGGTGCAGGAAATGCTTGCGGCCAATTGAATAGTTTGCGTCCGGCTGTAAGGGGGACCTCCTTGCCGTGCCGTCCATTTGAATACCAGCGTAGCAGTAGCGCTACACAGGGATGTAAGCTTTTACGGCCCTTAATAGAATGAGGCCCAATGACACATAAGGATGTAGTGCAATGTAATCAATATAGGATTATAAAGAAATATCAGTGTTAAATGTTACACTTTTGCCAGGCCATCACAATTTTATGTCATTATAGGTGAGCCTTTTAAATGGAATCAGTATGAATACAGGTGGTCCTTGGGTTACAGATGTTCCATACTTAAGAACGGGCTCACAAGGCTTTTCTTTGTAGGAGTTTGTTTTTATGCTATGTTTGTTTGAATTAAAAGAGAGAGCACAATAGTTTCTGTAACATAATATTACAGTACACTGGTATTATTTTTATTATTATTATTATTATATTTTTCACTGTAGTATTATTATTATTATTATTATTATTATCACATATGAGCCATTATAGTTTTGTTATTATGATTAATATTCATCAGGAATCCGAGTTACATACAAATCCGACTTTAAGATGTTCTCAGGAATGTATCTCGGCTGAGATCCGGGGGAGGAGTGTGTATACAAAATAGAAGAATTCTATTGTCAAAGGTCTATTCAGAGTGACAGTCTTTCCACAGAATTGAATACAGATCATATCTGAATCCATAGTTCTTCTCATTCCCCACAGAAGCAAAGGTCTGCTGCCATAAAAAGTAAAATTCAATACAATATTTTAAAAAAAAAAAACTTTATAAAACCATTTTGCACATTGTAAAACAAGTTCTTCATAAGCGGATACATTAAATATGAAACTTTACGGTCCATTAAAGGGCCATTGTAGTTCAAAATTGTCTGGCTTGCATTTGAAAGATCACATTTTAAACAATGCAATTTGTTTGTATAAGATACAATTTATCTATAGTGAGAAAATTAAATATATACACAGTGTGGGTTTGTTTTCTCCTCCATAATGATAGGTTACAGGAGCCGTGAGTCTTACTGATGTCTGAACTGCAACACACTGCGCTTTTGGTCCAATAAGCTTTGCTGTCCGGGTTTACACATCCTCTTAATCTACTGGTAACATAATGTCAGATCAAACACAGTGTTTTTTTTGTTTGTTTGTTTGTCTTCTGTTTAAGTGTTAATTTCAATTAATTTATAAAATGTATTTAGCATGAAAAAAAAGAAAACAAAACTTTTTTTCCTAATAAACATGTTTATTAAATGCAATTAAGAACGTTTTGGCCTTTAGACTATTACAAATCTGTCCACAGCATGGGTGTAGGAGGTCTCTGTTGGTCACTGGAGGCATCCATGATATTTAGGTTAAGATAGCATAATTATTTGCATAATTATTACACCCATGGTCTAGAAGATCCACCCTGAAGTTACGGGCATGCTCACTTCATAACCACAGCAACAAGTTACTAAATCTTTTACTCCAATAAAAGCCCAGTTGATGAGAGGCAGATTTATACTTTCTTGTGGTTCACCACAGAGCCATCCTTGCCCATGGCTTGTGTACAGATCTCTCTAAAAAAAGCTAATTTCAGTGCTTCATTGCAAGAAAAAGCATCTTATTTTTTACCACATACAAATGAATAATCACACAGCAGTGTTATAACATGCCTCATGGGACCTGCCTCAGCAGAACTTAAGTAATTATATCTAACATGCAGACCATCTTAAAGAAACCTTCGTAAGAAAATGGTTACACAAAAACTATTTCTTAGTTCCCTCGGGAGAACCCATGTTACTATAAATATGTTTTGATATTAAAGTAGTTTGTCTAAAAAGTTTTCTCCACTGCAAAGCAAAACTGTTAAATGTGTTTTTCCCCTATGTGGGCAAAATGTTTCTAGAAAGTAAAGAGAAAAAAAATGTGTCCTTTACATTTTTTTAAATTTTCTGTGCAATTATTTTTTTTTCTTTACTGAGCCAGCTTCTTGCAACTTCTGTCTCAACAAGGTGGAGCATTGAGACTTAAAAGTATATGGATATAATCTAGCACAGGCTGCTTATATCAGACACACACATTACATTGAGTCCCTCTATACAAATACTGATTTATTTTATTTTAAATAAATATTTGGTTTCCACACCCCACATAGCCACCTGGTACTAACCAATAGAAACACTATATTGAAGTATGTTTACTACTATACTACCTTTCCACCCTTCTTGTGGATTGCTACCTTTTCATGGTGAAGGAGCTTCTGTACCCCAATGAAGCCTTGAGCTATACCATGTAGGGTGACCCAAGATGGGCAGGTCATAGCAGAGAGCTCGGACAAATTGCGGGCTACTGAAGAAGGAACTGGCATCCAGTATCTTTGCCAAGAAAACCATATGGATAAGCCTGACCAGAAGCACAGACAGATGCGCCTGGCGTGCTGTGGTCCATATGGTCACCGAGAGTCAGACACAACTGAAGGAATGAACAACAGAACAGTGCAAAAGGAATGAAAGATATATATTAGTACGTATAGAAATGTTTATGACTTGCTTTCAGGCCCGTATGTTTACAATAAACTGCCATTTCCTTATGTGTGTTTACCAAACTTGTTGTTGTGAGGTTCCACGTTTCCTTATGTCCCTATTGATGACATCACACAGAACGCAATGTAGCAAAAGTACAGCCTAAAAGAGCTCTGATGAAGGCTGAGTGCTGTTGCTAGGCAACCAGAATCCTCCATATTGGACACAAAAGAAGGGCTAATTAAGTATGATTAACCCTGGCAAAGATTGATCCTCTAAGTGCCACAATTATATTGATGTGTTTAACCGTCTATAAAATTACATTTAAGCCAGATTTTACGTAAAAAGAAAAAATCAGGGTCACTGGACAGCTTCGCAGACACACACAGTATATATATATATATATATATATATATATATATATATATATATATATATATATATATATCAAAGGTATCACTGTATATTTGGGACAGGGTTTTTAGGAGAAATCACAAATATATATTAAATGAGCCTGAACCTCCTAGCATATGACAATTCAGAAATGGCTTTTGGATGAGTATCCTTTAATAGAAGGGTCATCACCATAAGTGATATTGAGTGGCACTCGGATAAGAAGCCAGGGCTGCTAAGGATGGGATTAAATGTAATGGAGATTAAACGGACATGGGAGGTTTCTGGATTTCACAAGGAATATAATATACCTATGTATCTTTTTAGTTTTTCTTACTTTATTTTTTGTGCTTAAAAACTGTTTTTTTTTGCATAAAATGTTAAAAATAGTTCCTAATTGGTTTCTCCCCTCTGCAGCTCATGAAGACTATGTACTTAGAAGTAATTAGCGGCAACATTCTGTAACATGTTACTTGAGAGAGGTCATTGACAGACTATTTGAAATACTGCACTTCACCGTCTGGGTATTGATGAGCTGCATGACGTACACAGTGCAGACCGAAACTGGTACAAATTGTATGATTTTAGGCAGAAAATAACAGAGCTTAATAAGCACTTCTTAATAAAATAAAATGCATTAAAGTAAATAGATGCACAGGTATATTATATTCATAGTGAAATCTAGAAACAGTCCTGGTGCCTTTATTTGATCACATTTGGATATAATATAGGTGATTTGATAGTAGAGAAAAGTGTGACTTGATGGGTTGAGGGGCAAGTGTTGCAACTGACTATGTATTTTGAAGATTAGATGAGGTGGGGTAATGGCATGGATGTGTTTCAGCCAAGGATCACATGGCACGGGCCTAGGGCAGCACATTTTCAGAAATTGCCTTGGAATAAACACAGAAATGTCTATATGCAATATCTATAAGTGTACCTGTCATTTTCTGACTTATACTTACAAAGACACATATACACTTATGATTTAAACATTATAACTGGGATATAACAAGAGGAAAGGAGGAGTAGAAACCGGGTTGTTTGATGGCGCACAAATCTGAACAATCCTGGGGCAGCAAGGAACCTAAATACACCCATGGGTACTAGAGTATAGGATAATGCCGATAGGATGGCATGGGGGGGGGGGGGGGGTATAAAAACTTAAAGGGATGTGGAAGTTTCCATGTTTTTAATATTAAAATGAACTAAAGTGTTTGTTTGCATATGTACACATCATTTTATTAACAAGTGCTTAAAAGTTCTACTTTCACACACTCAAATCGAAGTAAATAAAGAAGCTTTGCTTATCTCTGCTTTAATGTACAAAACGTTGAAGGACACTCATACGTTATAGCTTCAACACTGCTACGTGCTTCTTCTTTCTCCTTCTGTTTGGCTGCAATTATATCAGGGCCTTCAACAAGTGTGCAAGAAGCATGCAACCCTCCCCTAGCACCAAATGGTACTATTCCTCTACTCTTCTGAAATAATAAATAATGATCCACAATGATACAGAAAAAAAAATTATGAAACCTATACCACAGACTGATGAATTAAACTCAAAGTGCTCATCATGAAGGAAAGTTGCTCTTCCGAGGCCTCTTCACGTAGGGCACATCATTTAAGGGCTACTGTATACATTACGAACATTATTCCTATGCAAAATAAATTCTATTCATTGAAGAACAGTGATTCTAAAATAACAAAAAGGCAGATAAAAAACAATGTGAGCATCCCGTGACTTCACTGTGGAACTTTTACAATGGAATTGGAGACATTTCTAAAAGTTTTAAGGACCACTATGGGTGGATTAGAGAGGATGATTAACAGGTAAAAATTGCAAACGTGAAGGTACGCTTGCAGTTTAATAACATTCAATTGGAAAAGTACTTGTTATTGCATATACCATATATACTCGAGTATAAGCCGACACGAGTATAAGCCGAGGCACCTATTTTACCACAAAATACTGGGTAAAATGAGTGACTCAAGTATAAGCCGAGGGTGGGAAATGTGCTGCCCCCTGTGTCTCTCTTGTGCCCTCTGTGTCCCCCTCTCTCTCCCGTGTCTGTTCTCCACTCTCCCTTCCCTGAGTCTCTTGCCCCCTGGTCCTCCTTGGTGCCATCCATGGCCGCCCCGATATATGCTAATGACGTGACGGTATATGCACCCGGTATATGCTAATGACGTGCAGAAGCTTCAGATGCAGGTAAGTGAGGGGAGAGGGGGAAGTATTTAGAGGGGTAGAATGAGGAGGGGGGGTTAGAATGAGGGGAGGGGTTGAGGATGAGGAGGGGGGAGAGAAAGAGACACGGGGGTTTAGAATGAGGGGGGGTTGAGGATGAGGAGGGGGAGGGAAAGAGACACGGGGGGGTTAGAGACACACGGGGGGTTAGAGAGTCACGGGGGGGTTAGAGAGACACGGGGGGAGAGTGACTCGAGTATAAGCCAAGGGGGCCCTTTTTAGCCTTAAAAAAGGGCTGAAAAACTCGGCTTATACTCGAGTATATACGGTACATTTAATAGACATGGGGCCTCATTTAATTGCTACGTTTAAGAGTTTCGGGCTCGCAAATGATGATCGCTAGCTATGTTGCTATTCAATTGCCTTATATTTGCGTGCTCCAATCGGGTTACGTTCTGCTAGCTATGATTCCTTGCGATTTCGTCAATTGCAGCTTACTTCCCTAAAAAACTTTGATCTTTCATGACTGCAAGAGTCGTGGCCGTAAAAAATCCCTAATAGCTATTCAATTGCTTCGATTACCCTTCCGTCAAGCCCGTAAATGGTTAAACTCTAACCACAGCTCACTTGTACCAAGGAGGTGTCGCAAAGGGCTTACTTACTAATCGTAGCACTTGAAATGCAAATATTAAATCAATCCAGCTTTGTAAATGATTAGGAACACAATGGGTGACATCAGAATTATAAGCACAACATTATCAGACTCGCACATCGCCGAAATATAATACTTTATTTCATGTTTATTTTCCATCAGAAGTCCTACAAGCCTGTATGACTTTGGAATCCAACCTCCATATTTCTTTGAACTCCTACAGGCTTGAATAATGAGTTACGGGCTTGGAGGTCATTGGACGGAAATTAAATATGAAATAAAGCATGAGAATGCTGTGCTTTTAATCCTAAAGTCACCCATTGTGTTCCCCATCACTTACAGTGCTGGATTGAATTTATATTTGTATTTACAGTTCTCTGAGTTTGCGGGCTCGCGGCCACAATCATATTCAAGCCAGAGAATGGAATTTATACAATGATTTCTGTGGTTCTATAAAGCATCCAAAATCACTTGCAATTTGATATTGCCATCCTGCAACCAGGGACGTATCTGTGACCGTCCTTCTCCTCCTGGAACACCTAAAGGATACAACCAGAAGGATCATTTATCCTACTATCTATCAGACAAACATATTTCAAACATTCTCTCTTTTTCATCCTTAAATATCAGATGTAAACGCTGCTCAGATGTAGCCCTGTGACCTCTAGTCTGATTCCCAAAGCTGGCTGCTGCACGACCTTGGGAACATCATTTGATACTTTAATGTAAGCTCTTGCAGACAGTGACTTATAGTCTGAGTGCCAGCACTATCCAAGAAAAAGTACTGTCTCTAGGCTGGCAAATTTTTCAATTTGGTGTCTAAGTTAAAGGGATTCTTGGCAAAAACATTTTGTTTTATATAAATATAAAACTAGATTAACTAATTAATGTTATCCTCCACAATGTATTTATGATATAACATCCACTAATCCAGATAACAGATTTTTTTTTCTAGAACTCTTTCTTTTCTCCTGTTCTCTCTCACTAGCGCTGCCATGTTGCACAGCTGTATTGCCCAAATTTTATAGCACAATTAAATTAAAGAGCATTACATTAGTTAAGTCACCCAGTTAAGTATTCATACAACACAAAAAAAAATCTTAAAGAGGCCTCTGAACTTCATATGTATATATAAATGAATATTTATTATCTTCAAATGTATCTATCCTTGTTATTCTTTATTTATAGTGCCTCAAAAATCTTCTGTAGACATGCAAAATAGGTCAATATACAGTATACAGACTGCTAAAACCAGGCTTTAACTTTTCTTACTGGATTAAAGTGATACAGAAACATAAAATATATAGATGGTTGTTATTAGTTTTAGATAATTGAGCTTGAAAGCTGGGAGTTTTAAACATAAATGAAATGAAAAAGTCCTCTCCACTCCTAAGGAGTTTCTATCATGTCATTAATCACATCTCGCAGTGGGGGCAATAAACCTCAAGAGCATGTCCACCACCAATGGTGCGTGCATGAGCAGCTACACCATCAGTGGTGCATGAGCTGGTCCACCACCAATGGTGCATGATCATTTCCATCACCAAAGTTGCATGACCAGGTTCATCACCTTATGGTGCATGAATAGGTCCATCACCTTATGGTGCATGAACAGGTCCATCACCTTATGGTGCATGAACAGGTCCATCACCTTATGGTGAACGAACAGGTCCATCACCTTATGGTGCACGAACAGGTCCATCACCTTATGGTGCACGAACAGGTCCATCACCTTATGGTGCACGAACATTTCCATCAACAAAGGTTCATGAACAGGTCCATCACCTTATGGTGCATGAGCATTTCCATCACCTTATGGTGCAGGTCCATCACCTTTTGGTGCATGAACAGGTCCATCACCTTTTGGTGCATGAGAAGATCCATCACCTTTTGGTGCATGAGTAGATCCATCACCTTATGGTGAATGAACATTTCCATCAGCTTTTGGTCCATGAACAGGTCCATCACCTGATTGTGCATGAGCATATCCATCACCAATGGTGCATGAACATTTCCATCCCCAATGGTGCACAAACAGGTCCATCACCATATGGTGCATGAACAGGTCCATCACCTTATGGTGCATGAACAGGTCCATCACTTTATGGTGCATGAGCATTTCCATCACCCTTTGGTGCATGAGCAGATCCATCACCAATGGTGCATGAGCAGATCCATCAGATTATGGTGCATGAGCATTTCCATCAGCTTATGGTGCATGAACAGGTCCATCACCTTATGATGCATGAGCAGGTCCATCACCTTATGGTGAATGAGCAGTTCCATCACCTGATGGTGAATGAGCAGGTCCATCACCTTATGGTGCATGAGCAGGTCCATCACCTTATGGTGCATGAGCAGGTCCATCACCCTATGGTGCATCACCAGTGGTGTATGAGCTTCATTCATGTGGTTCACAGTACAACTTTGATTACCACAAATATAAACCAAATTAAGAAATTGAAACATTTACATAAATAAATAGGGCAGATGTTGAAACTCAGCAGATTATTAATATTGTATTATTTTTTAAACTGCACAGGTTATACATTAACACCTATACTTTTGCAGGTATTAAACAGAAAAAAAAAATATCCTTAAGACCTTAATTATCTTGGTGGACCCAAGTGGTGCTTTAAAATGCGCAGTGATATTCAATATTCAGCGATTTGTAGTTTTTCTTTTAAACAAAATTGGAAAGTACAAAAGCGCAATAACAATGGCCATGAAATACGCACATGGTTAGAACTTTTGTATACACTATAGATTAATTTTGCAAGAACATAGAGTAGCGATAAATTTACAATGCAGGAGGCGCCGCTCTGCTAAAAACTAGTTAAAGTCCTCACACTTAGCTGAGGAGTGAGTGATGGATCCATTATAGCTTCGCGGTGAGCAGAATTACTGATCAAGCAATTCTCAGAAGCACACAACAAAGGCCAACTTTAGGAGTCCCTGGAAGTCAATATGGACGCGAGTTTCAACTCAGCAGTTTCCCACTCAGCAATGTTATAACTTAATGACTGACCATCACTGTATATAAGTCAATTCTGGGGGCGGCTCTTATTCGGAAACTACAATTTTCTTCTTGGAGAGGGTTTACTGGAGGACATGGATTACAGCAGGATCAGAAATGCTCTTTTGTACAGTACTTCTTTTCTCTTTATTGTATGAAAAATCCAATAAGTATGAAATGAGTTAAAGCTCTGATTAATTTGATCCTCGTGTAACTTGGAAGATTTGCGCTTTCCTAAAGCCGTCACTCTCCTATGGATCTATTTTTTATTATAACGTAACCTTGCATGACCTCTATGATCTGTCCTTTACCTCTACAAATTTTTTACTCTTTAAAAAAAAAAAAAAAAAAAGTATATGTGATTATAGATAAAGAGAATATTTAAAGAGAATATTTTCATTGTTTTTTAACGCTCTATTTTACCTTTCATACAAAATTCTACTGCTGTGGAAACTATTATTTAATTCTTCTGATCAACTTCCTGAGGTGGAAGGAGACATTGAAAATGCACAAAGTTCAATCTGTATAATGAGAATATGGCATCTACAAATGCCAGTGCTCTCCACAGGAGCAATGGAGAGCTCATTAGTTTACAAGAAAATACCACCCTGAGGACATAGCAGACAGGATCAGTTTAGAAAATAAAAGTCTACATGAAAAAATAATGCATATAAAATGTAAAGGCTTTATTTATTTATTTTGCTTTCTAAAATTATCGAGCCAAGTTATTTAAAACAAAAAAATGACTACAGTCGCCATTTAATATGCAGCCCAGAAAAACGCTTTCCAAATATTTTTTTCCCCAAAAAAATAAAACTAAACAATGTATTATATGAGACAGGAAGAATACAACCATCTCCAGATTATTTCCTGCTAAATACTTAAACTGTCACCTTGTTTCTGAATACAAAACTCAGCATATCCTTAAACTGCTCTGAGCTAAACTGTAAAATCTGGGTGTATATTTGTAGAAATGCTCTTCTATGGTGTCTGAAATTTCCATACCATCTTGAAAGACATATGTGCAATATCTGTAATATGAATTTCAAATAATTATTCTGTACAGATCATCATTAATTTGAAATGATTTACTTTCTCCCTAGTCAAGCTTCATGATTTAGTACCCCTTATAATCCATCCATGTTCTCCTTGATAACCAGGATCCTTACACCTCAATTGTTTCAATGATCAACTATTACAAATCATATATCTCTTTCCTCACTGGAGATTATTATACATTAATGATCCCATAAATCATTGCACCTAACAGATCATCAATCCCCTACCTAAACCTCCCATAGATCATCAACCAATAGAAATCATCCACTTCTTCCATGATCTGCCATGAAAATCATCATTAATTACATATCCCATAAATCATCACACTTTACAGATAATCCATGCTTTCCTTGCACCACCTTGTACATTATCATCCCTTACAGAACACCCACCATCTTCTTCTTGATCCATCCTAAAAAACATCAGTCCTTAAAGATCCCCACCTCTCACTTATCTCCTCAAAGACATCCATGGCTTATTGATCATAAGCCTTCTTGGACATTCCCATACAAATAATCATCACTTTCAGATCATGCAAGATTCCCCATTATCTCCCAACAGATCCCTTCATATGTCATCTACCCACTCCTTGATATCTCCAAATGTAATCATGCCTTTCCAGGTCACCCACCTCTGCCTACACTCCTTTAGATTTTCCACTCCATATATATCATCAAGCAACTTAAAAGTACTCATAGGTTATCATACTGTAATGATAATCTGCTTTCCTTTGACTGGTCCCATAGATAATCACTCCATACAGATCATCCACTCTCTCCATGATGCCCCGTAGATCTTCACCCTATAGGTCATCCACCCTGTCCATGACAACCCACTCATATATCTCCCATAACCACTCATTTATCATTCTCAAACAATAACTTGAGGCAAATATTGATTGGTACTCAATCCTTTAAATTGTTAGCTCCTTTTGGCAACTCTATACCAAAAAAAATATTAATAAGTACCACTCTAAACATCTTGTCCAAGACATACATTCATTACATTATCACACATTCCTGGGTTAATATTGCACTTGCTTGTTAATAATATTATCGAATTTTGGTGATAAAACTCACTAGTGAGAAATTGATTAGAAAAACAAACTAATGACTGGTAAAATTTACTCTTTAACAGATGGCATTAAAATATGCAATTTTCTTAGCATTGGCACTCACACAGAAAACACAATAACTAAACCGTAATTAAACCCAGGTGTTTGTGATTAGTGTCAGCTATTCATCTTCTGAGAGACGAGGACAACGTCACAAGACACATCAAAATGAATTAACAAAAGGAAAAATATGTGACTCAGATTTAATTGGTTAGATACAGGCTTTTGACTTTTGGGGGTGAAGAAGTATTGTTGTTTTTTTTGTTGTTGTTTACTCTAAATGGTATATGGCATTGTACGACTAGAGAAAAAAAAATATCTAACACTTAGGAGCCAGACAGGTGATTTCTGGACATATGTTCCCTTCACCCTTGATGGCATCTCAGCACATAATATAAATGCCTGTCAGCATAGGGCCACCTTCCAGGACAGGCCCCTCACAAAACGACTCTCCCGTCAACAGACCTGGTCACATTCATATTCTGGTATACTCACCAGTCCACATCACCGAAGAGGACATCAAGGCAAGTAACTCCCATCAACAGACCTGGTCACATTCATATTCTGGTATACTCACTAGTCCACATCACCGAAGAGGACTTAAAGGCAAGTAACTCCCATCAACAGACCTGGTCACATTCATATTCTGGTTTCCTCACCAGCTCACATAACCTAAGAGGACTTAAAGGCAAGTAATTCCCATCAATGGACCTGGTCACATTAATATTCTGGTATACTCTCCAGCTCACATCACCGAAGAAGTCTTAAAGGCAAGTAACTCCAGTCAACCGACCTGGTCACATTCATATTCTGGTATACTCACCAGCTCACATCACCGAAGAGGACTTAAAGGCAAGTAACTCCCATCAACGGACCTGGTCACATTCATATTCTGGTTTCCTCACCAGCTCACTTAACCTAAGAGGTCTTAAAGACAGGTAACTCTCATCAATGGACCTGGTCACATTCATATTCTGGTATACTCTCCAGCTCACATAACCTAAGAGGTCTTAAAGTCAAGTAACTCCAGTCAAACGACCTGGTCACATTCATATTCTGGTTTCCTCACCAGCTCACATAACCTAAGAGGTCTTAAAGACAGGTAACTCTCATCAATGGACCTGGTCACATTCATATTCTGGTATACTCTCCAGCTCACATAACCTAAGAGGTCTTAAAGTCAAGTAACTCCCGTCAACCAACTTGGTCACCTTCATATTCTGGTTTCCTCACATCACCTAACACTTACACCTAAAGGCAAGTAACTTTTACACTAATATTTAACCTATAAATCTACAGATTCATATAAGTGTACCTTGTATTCAGGTGGAACTTGCACTTTTAGAAACAGTTTGACTCAGCTACCGAAGTGGACAATATTTACAAGTTTTCCTTTAAAAAAATGCACCCATTTATATAGCCTGAATAAATCCAAAGTCCTCATCTCAAACAACAACAGTAAGCAGTTTATTTATCTTGAGGATTGTGGCTGTGTGTTAAGCAGCAAATCCAATCTTACAAGTACAGAACATCTTGCTTCCTATTTGAGAGCTTCCCTTGACTTGTTCCGCACATACAAACATCTGTAAGAGAACTGATTTATCTCCTGACACACAGGGGAGGGAAGAGAAAAGCAGCACTGAAAATAAATGACATTTTCTATTACATTTTTATATTTGCATTTACTTCTAATATTTCTCGTGTTGCTTTCACTGCCAGAAAAAAGTTTACTTCTCTTCCTCTCAAATTTATATCATCATGGAACAAGTGGATGATTTGTATTAGCTGAATTATTTAAAGGTGCTGTCCTACTTCAAATTGCTTTAAATGGAATTGGTTATTACAATATTTATTATTAATTACTAGCTTGAGAGCATTAAACCTAGCAATATATTGTATCAGTCATTAGATTCTAAAGTTAATCATTTTTTAGCTTATCTGCATTGTTTCTGCTTTATTCCTATGCAAATGTGTGTCCAAATACTAATTAGCTGATTTGATGTATTACTTATGATTACAGTCTGCTTGTCAGCCTCTGTGGTGACAAAACAATGCCCCCCTAAGGTTATCATGCAGTTAGATCCAATCCACCACCTTTACCAAGCACATTGAAACATAAGTTAGCATACTGAGCTTCACATTAGCATAAAGGAGCCCCACAGTCAACGCTGAATATCTTAGGAAATATTTACTGTATGGAAATGGCTAGCACAATGTATAGACAGATTTTAATGCTCTAAAAATAAACCATCTTCCAGTTGGGATGACAGTGGACCTTTAATTCAGCTTTATGCAGGGCACTGATATGCTGACATGACATACTGGCCTGGCAGAAGAAGCATTTTAAAAATATTTTCCTTTTTATAGGATTGGGAGGAACAGAATAAAATGTTGCATCTCAGTTTTATTTTTCCATTAATTTGCTACAGTACTGATTTAATTACAGCCAACACAATCATGGCATTATTTACGAACCAATTAACAAACGTATTTAGCTAAACTTTCTACAATCAAGTGCATGCTCTAAGACTTGACTACAGTCTTGCAAGAGGTTAGACTGAATTCAGACTCGTCAAAACAGATGGAATTAATGTTCCTCTCCCTCTTCCAGCTCTCATATTCGAACAGATTATATTAACTTTTAATGGATCACTCTAATGCCCTAACAACATATTGTAATTGGGTACTGGTCATTAATAAATTTCATATTCAAAAATGTAAGAAAGCAATATTTAGTATTAAATGTACTTTTAAAGTTCAGACTCAATGGCTACCGGTATCGCCCACTATAAGGTCAATGGTGGATGGTGGCTTTGTCTAGCAAAGCAAAGTGTAGCAACACAATGATCTCTATTGGCTGGAGACCTGATCTGTAAAGAGCTTTCCCAGGGTGTTTAGAATCATCTTATTAAATCTGAACTATTTACACCGGTATCTTAGTCAGCTCCCCCCGACCTTTTTTTGATGACCTTGCCAGGGTGGAGACATACACTCAACTAGAGGTTAACACACTAACTTTTGAAAATGAAGGTAATATTGAACATACCTATTATACATTATTAAATAGGAGTTATATTGGGATTCAAAGCACAATTAGAACAGCCAGCTTCTCTTGGAGGGGTTTTACTGTCGTCTTTTTCACTCCTTACTCTCTATCTCTCCTCCATCCTTCTGTCTCTCCATCTAACACCCTCTTTCACACAGTACCTCCTCCTTACACCTACTTTTACATTTTCCCTCAATGCCCACATTCTGATTTAATCTCTCCCTCTTTCAGTCTACTCCTTTCATTCCCCATACCTTTCCCCACTCTCCACCTCCTTGGCCCTGTTCACGCTTAAATCTCCACTTCTTCTACTCTTGGTACCTCCACCTCACCTCACGCTTTTTTCTCTGCCTCTTCACCCCTTTTTTGCTATGGTCACCTCCTCCCATTCATCGCCTCGCCACCTCGCATCCCCCTCTCTCTCTCACTGCCTCGTTTCCCTTCACCTCCCTCCTTTTTTAGTACAATTTCTCTGGAATCTATTGTTCTAATTTCTCCCTTTCCCCCTTCATCTCTTCAACTATTGCTCCCTCCATTGTTCCCCTCTCTTTCTCTCTCTCTCTGCATCTCCCCGTCCCTTTTCTCTCACCACTAACTCCCGCTCTTTCCATCCATCTGTAAAATGCTCTCCATCGTTCACCAGTTTCGTTCTCAATTTCTTGTGTCTCTCTCCCTCCACCTCCATGCCCTTTCACTCCAGTCCTCTCTCATTCAGCCTTTTCTCGGTTTATTCCACTCTCCACCTCCATCTCACTAACCCTCTCCATCACTCTCCTCTATCATTGCCCCACCTGCCTCCCAATCCCTCAGTTGCACTCTGTTTCTCTCACTTCCCTCTCCTTAAAGGATCACTGAAGTATCATATTTACAGTACAAGGGTACCTTGGTTCTCAACCTTACATAGTTACATAGTATTTAAGGTTGAAAAAAGACTTTCAGTCCATCAAGTTCAACCTTTTAAGATCTCCTTTGATCTGCAACATGCGGATTAACTATTAATTAATTAGTTGTTAATTAATTATTAATCAATTATTTAATGTTTTTTTTTTTTTTTTTCTATTATTATTAATTAGTCCAGAGGAAGGCAAATAGAAAGAAAAAAAAAAAGCGAGACCTAGCCAATTGTCTAAAGGGGAAATGTTAAATTTGGATCATTACTGTCTCTCTAATTATCCATGATAACCCTGAATACCCTTTTTAATTAGAAATAAATCTAGTCCCCTTTTAAAGTTATCTATCGAATCCGCTGTCACCACCTCCTCTGGTAGAGAATTCCACAGATTAACCACCCTTACTGTGAAGAACCCTTTTCTTTCTTTGAGGTGGAATCTTTTTACTTCTAACCTCAAGGGATGTCCTCTTGTCAGTTGAAAACCTCTTGGCACAAAAAGCTCCCCCGACAAATCTTTATACTGACCCTGGATGTATTTATATAAGGTAATCATATCTCCTCTTAGACGCCTTTTTTCTAGAGAAAATAAGTTTAATTTGGTTAGTCTTTCTTCATAACTTAGCCCCTCCATTCCCCTTATTAGTTTGGTTGCCCTTCTCTGTACCTTTTCCAGCTCTAAAATGTCCCTTTTATGAAATGGTGCCCAAAATTGTACTCCATATTCCAAATGAGGGCGTACTAGAGATTTGTATAGTGGCAGAATTATATTTGCTTCCCTGGCTTCTATACCTTTCTTAATACATGCTAATATTTTATTTGCCTTTGCAGCTGCTGCTTGGCTTTGAGCACTGTTACCTAGGTGGTTGTCCACAAGCACTCACAAATCCCTTTCAATATCTGATACACCTAGATTTGCTCCATTAAGATTATAAATTGCATGGCTATTTTTTCTTCCCAGATGCATAACCTTACATTTATTCATATTAAATCTCATCTGCCATTTAGATGCCCATTCCTCAATTTTATGTAAATCCCCTTGGAGGGAAAGCACATCATTTTCTGATTTAATTACCTTGCACAACTTTGTGTCATCAGCGAAAATGGAGACACCACACTCCAATCCTACCTCTAAGTCATTAATAAATATGTTAAAAAGGAGAGGACCTAATACTGAACCCTGAGGAACCCCACTTACCACATTAGTCCAATCGGAGTATGTTCCATTTACAACAACCCTTTGCTTCCTGTCTTTTAGCCAGCTCTCAATCCATGAGCAGATATTTACTGCAATTCCTGTATCCCTTAGTTTGCCCAATAGTCTCCCATGTGGCACTGTATCAAAAGCCTTTGCAAAATCCAAAAAGACTACATCCACTGAGTTGCCTTGATCCAGGTTCCTACTAACCTCCTCATAGAAACTAATTAGATTTGTTTGACATGACCTATCCCTCATAAACCCATGTTGACTCCTACTTATAATCCTGTTCAAATATACATATTCTTGTATATTATCCCTTATTAACCCTTCTAAAAGCTTCCCCACTACAGATCTGTTCCAGACGGCAGGTCGAGTACCAAAAAGGCTGAGTACCAAACTTCCATAAGGAGTAATTAAATTGGTTTTAGCAAATGCAATGAGTACCAAGGTAGTGTGATGAGTACCACGTTTTTGCTCATCTAGACAGGTTGAGTATCGAAAATATTGAGTTCTGAGAAGGTTGAGAACCAAGGTACCATTGTACACAATTTTCAAAGACTTGGTAATATGCAAAAAAAATACAAGGTTTAAAATTAATAATTACAATTGACATTTTGTATTTATTTATAAAAGTATGGTGGAACGGGGGTTTGAGATAAGATCTGTCGAAAAGGTCTTCTCCAAACAGCACATTTGACAATGGAACTCAATGGCAGCGTAAGGTCCCATAAAATAAGCCTTCCCCTCAGACTTAAATGGAATCCACCATGGCAGTCATCAGAATTTAATATGTTATCTATAAATAAATGTTATGTTCCTGACTTCCATTCTTGCTAATGTTATTTTGTTACATACTTCCCAAGCATGTGAAGTTTTTACCTCACTACACTGGCCCTTTAAATCTCTTTCCTTCTTACCCCCATCACAGATACTTAGTAACCTGATTTTTAAATATAAGGATTAAGTTATTATTTTCTTTGCAGAGAAAGCGTTAATACTACACTAAGTACCAGTGAAGCATGCAGGCTGTAAGTATATGCTATAGTAAGACGTGTTATTACTCCAGAGTTTGGTAAGGGAACACGCAGAGATAAGCAGCTCACTGGGTACAGTGCCGGAGGGCTGCAGGTTAAGTGTAGGAAAAAGAGGTAGGGAATATGTTTAGTGCATTGTAACTAGTGCACTGAGTGTAGTTATTATATCCTCACCAGAGGCAGAGCCACCGCTAAATAACCAGTGATCAGCAAGAGGGGAACACAGAGCAAGAGGCCGGGTCTGGATTAGAGCATGTGGGAAGAGATGAACGGGGGGACACGGAGAGCAACACAGAACTGTACTGGAGGAGACAAACAAGGGAGAAAACATGGAGGGAATGGGGAGAGGAGAGAAGGGTGAGACAGGCATGGAGAGACACAGAGAGATACATGGGGGGAAGACACACAGAGAGAGAGACATGGGGGAGACACGCAGCGAGACATGGGGGAGACACACAGAGAGACATGGGGGAAGACATGGGGGAAGACATAAAGAGAGACATGGGGGGAGACACACAGAGAGACATGGGGGAGACACACAGAGAGACAGAGTGACATGCAGGAGACACACAGAGAAACATGGGGGAGACACACAGAGAAACATGGGGGAAGACATGGGGGAAGATATACAGAGAGACATAGAGTGACATGCAGGAGACACACAGAGAGACATGGGGGAGACACACAGAGAAACATGGGGGGAAGACATGGGGGGAGACACACAGAGAGACATGGGGGAAGACATGGGGGAAGACATACAGAGAGACATGGGGGGAGTCACACAGAGAGACATGGGGGGAGTCACACAGAGAGACATGGGGGGGACACACAGAGAGACATGGGGGAGACACACAGAGAGACATGGGGGAGAACACAAGAGACATGGGGGAGAACACAAAGAGACATGGGGGAGAACACAAAGAGACATGGGGGAGAACACAAAGAGACATGGGGGAGAACACAAAGAGACATGGGGGAGAACACAAACAGACATGGGGGAGAACACAAACAGACATGGGGGAGAACACAAACAGACATGGGGGAGAACACAAAGAGACATGGGGGAGAACACAAAGAGACATGGGGGAGAACACAAAGAGACATGGGGTAGACACACAGTGGAGAGATACACACAATCTTGTCTTGGCTGAGAGAGGACACCAGAGAAATAAAGGGATAAATAATAGAAGAAGAGAGAAAGATGGGAGACAGGGGGATGGGAGAGATACAAAGAGATGGAAGAAATACAGAGAGATAAGAGAGACATGGAAAGACGAGAAAGACACAGAGGCACAAACATCAACATTATTAGATTCCCCATACCTGTTATGTCTCAGCTTCCAAGGTTATTTCCTGATTGAAGTGCAGATTAGCAATGTCCATTGCCAGTTATAAAAGTGCAAATAACAATTCACTAGTAATGACCTAATCTCAGCCTTTTAGGGACCAACTAAACTCACTCGAGACATATATTTTCAGAGAGGTGAGAAGGTACTAGAAGACAACAATGGAGATGGCCAGGACAGGAAACATTTGCTGTATTTATTAAAAAAAAGTTTTGTCCATTATCAACCCTATTTCTTTAATACAGCAAAATAAAAATATCAGATATCAGCAGTGTCCCTTTAAGCAACTGTGATAGAAAAGAAAAGATAAATGTGGAGAAGCGACTAAGAGGGAGAAGAGCAGAGAGATAATATGGAGTGAAAAGTGAGAAAGGAAGAGAAAAAGACCTAGATACAAACCAGTAGAGCAGAGGAAGAGAACAAGCCTGATAAACCATGATGAAAATAGGTTGAGAGAGGCTGCTAATCGCTTCCTTACACTTTCATCTATTTTATGAATACATTACATTTCTTTCTTATTTTACCTTATTACCGGGATGCACAGTGGATATAAAAAGTCTGAAATTGAAATTGCAGGTTTATGTGATGTAAAGCCAGAAATAAAGATACATCCTATCACACATTTTCCATCCTTAATGTGACCTTGCAATGAATAACAAATAGATGATTATTATGAAAAATAACTGAAATAAAAAAAAAAACTATAACATTTTGCTTGCGTACGCCCTCTCCTGTGCACAACCCTCTAAGGAGATTCCACAGGTTTTCTATGGGATTGAGATCTGGGCCATTCCAAGACTTTGAAGCCATTCCTTGGTTGGCTTGGATGTGTGCTTTGGGTCATTATTATGTTGGAAGGTGAAATCTCTCCTTGTCGTCAGCTTTCTGACTGAGGCCAGCAGATTTTGTGCCAAAATATCCACTTAAATAATATATAACCAGCATGTGGAGATGCAGTGAGTTTCCGGTAAATAAAAGGTTCAATTGGTTTATATCTAAATAGTTTCAGAATGTAGAGATGATTTCTTCACCCCCTTTACCCATGCTGTCTCACTCTCTCCCTCATCTCTTGGCTGTCCCTCATGCTCTCGTTCCTCTCACCCATCTTGCCCCTTACCTGACTCTGATTCCCTGTAAGTCCCACTCTCTTTTGTTTCCTCCTGTATGTCCATTTTGCTATCTTGCACTGGCTGATGTTCTTTCTCTCTTATTCTGTATGTAGCTCTCTATTCCCATGATGCCACCCCCTACCTTGGCTTCTTTTATTTGCGTCTTACCCTGCCTTTCTTGCTTTCACTTGCAATCACTGTTCCTCTCCTCTTGTGCTTTGCTACCTCCTCTCTCTGGGCGTCTTACTTTTGCCCTGGTTGCCTGTTCTTCCAATTACTGTATCTTTCTCTTTCTTAATCTGACTACCTATACCCATAAAATCATGCCTGCATACCCCCACTTGCACTTCAAACATTTGGCTATCATGTCTTTACTTTGCCCAAATCTCTCTCTCTCTCCATGCCATTACTATGACTATATTGCTCAGTCACACTGTAGCTGCCACTGTCCCCCTAATCTGCAAGTCTCTCTCTCTCCATGCCCTGCAAGTGTATTTAATGTCCTTTACTAGCCTGTCTTTTCCCCCTTGCCTTGCAAGTATCTCATAATCCATGCCTTTACCTTGACTACATTGCTCAATCCATCCCTAGGTGCCTCTCTCCCCCATAACCCTGCTGCATCTCTCCTATAATCTGCAAGTTTCTCTCCCCATGTCCTACAAACCTCACTCTTGAACGTCCTGCAAGCTTATCTACCCAATGCTAAGCTTCCATCTCCCATACAATGCAAACTTCTTTTTCCAATGCAAACCATACAATCATCTCCCATACCATGTAAACCTAACTCTTCCAAGCAATGGCAACATAACTCTCCAATGTCCTGCATATCTAATTTACCCATCACCTGCAAATCACTCTTTCCCTGCAAATGTCTCCAAATCTTCCATGGCATACAGCCCTCTCTATCCCATGCATGTGTCACTATACCAATGCCCTGCAACCCTCCAGTTGTCTCACTCCCCTATAACTTGGCTGCCTCTCTCCCCAAGATCCTGAAAGTCTATGACTTCCCATACCCTGCATGCCCATCTCCTATACCTTAAAAGTGTCTCTGTCCAATGCTTTGCTAGTCCCTCTACCCACTGCCATGTAATCCTCTCTTGTTGATGTCATATCCATCTTTTTCTTTCTCCGGAGTAGGAACAATATTATTCGAACCATCTATAGGATACAACAATGGATGTGAATATATGTGGATCTAATAAAGCAAAACCAATGCATCTGTATCCTACCTGAAAGTATGTATTACAACCTTATCTAATATTTTTAAAACCTTATAAACCAGACAAATAGATTTTTTCGTAGTCAACTTTGCCCATTTTGATAGCAACTTTCCTACACACTGGTCATATTTAAAGTGAAACTCTTGAAAATGTCACATTTTCATACAAAAAAAAAAAAATGGCGAGTTCTCCAATACTCCAATTTAGTAAATCCATTGCATAAGAATATGTAACTGCCATTTTTGATAGCAAACATTTCATTTTTACATAAACACTCAATATATGCTGCAATTTTTGATGAAAATACTTTTTCCAAACACAATTCCAGGTATGTTTTTTGTAAAATCCCAAAAAACGCAAATGTTTCAGATATAAATAATACCTTAGACCACACAGTAAAATTTTGTAGTGTAAAAATGTCCTTAAAATATGGAAAATTATAAAATTACAACATCTTTCAGAATCAAAAGTTTGAACAGCAAAATATTGTAGTGTTTGGCAACACAAGTCAGAAATATCGTCCAATTTCTATTGAAAGGATTTTATTTTTTGGTAGCATCCACATTTTTCTCTGTCCAATAAAAGGCAATATGCAATGAATCATCAATCTTAATAATTGTCTGTATTGTTCCTGACAGGGAGAGAAGCAGCTTCTACTGATGATGGTTTTTCATTTAGCAAGTGTCAGCCCCGCTTTCTGCACCACCTGCTGACTTGTTGATATGTATAAACTGCACCCAAAAATATCTGTACAATAGGACAGGGGGTCTTAACACCCGATCCCTGAGACCTTATCTGTAGGTCCACAGGGATAAGGAGAGCCATAACACTACCATTATTGATAATTATTAAATATTGATGAGCTTATCTTCAGTATCAAAATACTCAAAATAGGTGAAAATTCAGTGTATCACATGTAGTATCACCCTAAAATGGTGTGATCTTAGAGAAAGTCCCCACGAGCATTGAAATATAACCAACTGGTCCCCGGACCTATAAGGTTGAGAAGCAATGTACTAAGGCACACAGCAATATAAGCAATACATGGAATAACACACAGGTGACACATATCTAAGTCTATAACCAAGATTTAGAGTATACATTAAAGCCTTTGTTGGATAATAAAGATTTATTGTTGGAAGTGAATAAACCATAGTTTAGGAACCAAATAGCCATAGCTCCTAAAATTGTACTTCAGACTCCTAAATGTTTGCAAAGTTCTGTATATATATATATATATATATATATATATATATATATATATATATATATATACACACATACATACACACATATATGTATATATATATATATATATATATATATAAACACACACATACATACACAGTGGACCCTTGGTACTCATTATTAATTGGTTCCAGAAGACGTGACAGAGTGCCAAAGTTCCCATAAGGAATAATTTAAATTGACTCTAGCACGATGAGTACCAAGGAAACGACGAGTGCCAAGGCAATTTGACCATGTCAAAATGCGAAGGACACCAGATTCAATGAGATTCGATGTAGACACACACATACAAACATTGTGGGTAGAAATGTCCCAGGTATCTAAAATGTGTACTTTGGGCTCCTCAGTATTTTTCCAATGTACAATACATTTCTATGAAGAGCTTAGTTACATAGAAATTGAGGTTGAATAAAGACCTTTTTAGATCTCCTCTCATCCTTAATAATATGTGATTAATTGTTAATAGATCTAGAGTAAGGTAAACAGTCCTAGAAACAGCATGCCTGCCTACTATAAAATATTCCTGGCTCCTAAGAGTTAGATATTTTTGTCCACCCCTGTTTATATACATGCACAATTTTGTGGCTCCTTGGAAAGGTTTCGCTGGCTCTTGAGAAGTCTGGCTAGTTCTTAAGCTTGATATATATTTGTAACTCTTATGTGATCTGTCCTCCTTCCACATGCCTTTGTTGTTACCTGAGCTGAAGTGATTTGCAATCTAAGGCCACACAGGAACTATGCTATTGAATTATGTTTATAAAAAACATTTTTAATTAAAAAAAAATATTTTAACAAAATCTTGATTATGGGTTTAATTAAAAAAAAAGTATTTTCAGGAAAATACATTATCAAGCTTAGTAATTTCCATTAACCAATGGAATACAGTAATATTGTATAAGATAAGGATATACAGATGTAAACTATTTCAGCACCTACAATATGGACAGCTCCACAACAAGATAAAGGGTATCTAGGAGTATATGCTCAGATTGTATACTGAGTACAGCTGGTACTATAGGGTCTCAATGCACAGTACATGGTAATAAAGAGGAGGGGGCTTACACTGGTTTCATATCAAAATCACTCACAAGAAGGTTTTATAATTAGAACTGAATGAACAGAGCTCTCCAACAGAGCAGCAAATTGATTTTCATCATTTTCAGCAGTTTATGAGTAATATTGTTCCACTGAGAAGCATCACTACCTGTAAGCACTGTATGATTATATATATATATATATATATATATATATATATATATATATATATATATATATATAGTGACAAATAGCATTATTAGCTGTCTAATCTAACATAGGAAAAGCACCTGGACACAAATAGTTTCATTGTTCCTGGGTAAAAGCTCAGACATATATAACATATATTGGAGTCACTATATTATTAGGGTCTCACCTTGAAAGCTATGTCATAGAACTCTCCGCTGTTGCTGAGGGAGGGTCTGCCAGACAGCACCATGCCATTACAGGGGGGCTCAGAGCCCACCTTGCCATTCTCTTTGGGGGGTGGGATGCTGCAGGATGCAGGGGAGCTGCTGCCTTTGCTCTTCTGACTCTTCTTTCTGGACATGGTGGGTCCAGTGGGTGTCAGTGTCTATTTGGGAAGGGGCAGTGATGAAATCACAGAGTCCGTGGGAGTCACTGTGTCCACTGTGTGGGGTAGTGAAGAAGCAGAGGGGGGTCCAACAACTACTGCAGCAGCAACCACCACAGCATCCCAGATCTACTATTCCCAGCTCTTCTATATGTGACTACCTCTGTGCCAAGCCCTCCCTTTATTTGTGCGCTCTCTGGTCTCTCCTCTCAGTTTATCTGTCTCTTCCTACTGCTTCCAGTCCTCTCTTGCACTGCTCCCAGTCCTCTCTTGCACTGCTCCCAGTCCTCTCTTGCACTGCTCCCAGTCCTCTCTTGCACAGCTCCCAGTCCTCTCTTGCACAGCTCCCAGTCCTCTCTTGCACTGATCCCAGTCCTCTCTTGCACTGCTCCCAGTCCTCTCTTGCACTGCTCCCAGTCCTCTCTTGCACTGCTCCCAGTCCTCTCTTGCACTGATCCCAGTCCTCTCTTGCACTGATCCCAGTCCTCTCTTGCACTGCTCCCAGTCCTCTCTTGCACTGATCCCAGTCCTCTCTTGCACTGATCCCAGTCCTCTCTTGCACTGCTCCCAGTCCTCTCTTGCACTGCTCCCAGTCCTCTCTTGCACTGCTCCCAGTCCTCTCTTGCACTGCTCCCAGTCCTCTCTTGCACTGCTCCCAGTCCTCTCTTGCACTGATCCCAGTCCTCTCTTGCACTGCTCCCAGTCCTCTCTTGCACTGCTCCCAGTCCTCTCTTGCACTGATCCCAGTCCTCTCTTGCACTGCTCCCAGTCCTCTCTTGCACTGCTCCCAGTCCTCTCTTGCACTGCTCCCAGTCCTCTCTTGCACTGCTCCCAGTCCTCTCTTGCACTGCTCCCAGTCCTCTCTTGCACTGCTCCCAGTCCTCTCTTGCACTGCTCCCAGTCCTCTATATCCCTCCTCTAGCTCTTCTTTGACTACTCTCTCACAATGATCTCTGCTGCCTATTTTCTGTCTCACTTCCCTCTTATCTGCTCTTTCACACACTGTCCCTCTCTCTGGTCAGTGTCACAATGACTGTCACTGCTCCATGACACTCTCACTGCTCCATGACACTTACACTACTCCCTGACAGTCTGACACACTCTCACTGCTCACTGACAGTCTGACACACTCTCACTGCTCCCTGACAGTCTCACACACTCTCACTACTCCCTGGCAGTCTCACACACTCTCACTGCTCACTGACAGTATCACTGCTCACTGACCTTCTCACACACTCTCACTGCTCACTGACAGTCTCACACACTCTCACTGCTCACTGACAGTATCACTGCTCACTGACCTTCTCACACACTCTCACTGCTCACTGACAGTCTCACACACTCTCACTGCTCACTGACAGTATCACTGCTCACTGACCTTCTCACACACTCTCACTGCTCACTGACAGTCTCACACAATCTCACAACACCCTGACAGTCTCACACACTCTCACTGCACCCTGACAGTCTCACACACTTACAGTGCACCCTGACAATCTCGCTCCCTGACACTACTCACTGTCTCATACTCTATCACTTGTCCCAGTCAGTTTCACACACTCTCCCTGCTCCCTTATAGCTATCAATTACTATTCCCTGGCACTCTCACTGCTCTCTGACACTCTCACTGCCCACGTATACCTATCACTCACTTTTCCCTGACAGTCTCACACACTCTCACTGCTCCCTTATCCCTGACACTCACACAGCTCCCTGGCAGTCTCACTGCTCCCTTATACCTGCTCTCTGACACTCTCACTACTCCCTGATAGTCTCACACCCTCTCCCTGCACTCTCACTACTCCCTGCCTGTGTCACACCTTCTCACTACTACCTGACAGTCTCACACCCTCACTGCACTATCACAGCTCCCTTATCCATGACACTCTCGTTGCTCCCTGCCTGTCTCACATACTCTCACTGCTCACTGCCTGTCTCACACCCTCTCCCTGCACTCTCACTACTCCCTGCCTGTCTCACACCCTCTCACTACTCCCTGGGTGTTTCACTTGTCCTGACAGTCTCACACACTCTCACTGCTCACTGCCTGTCTCAAACCCTCTCCCTGCACTCTCACTACTTCCTGACAGTCTCACTACTCTCTGACAGTCTCACACCCTCTCACTACTCCCTGACAGTCTCACTACTCCCTGACAGTCTCACACCCTCTCACTACTCCCTGACAGTCTCACTTGTCCCTGACAGTCTCACACTCTACCACTACTCCCTGACAGTCTCACACACTCTCACTACTCCCTGACAGTCTCACACCCTCTCACTACTCCCTGACAGTCTCATACCCTCTAACTACTCTCTAACAGTCTCACTACTCCCTACAAGTCACACTACTCCCTGACAGTCTCACACACTCTCACTGCTCCCTTATACCTGACACTCAAACAGCTCCCTGGCAGTCTCACTGCCCCCTTATACCTGCTCTCTGACAGTCTCACACCCTCTCCCTGCACTCTCACTGCTCTCTGACAGTCTCACACCCTCTCCCTGCACTCTCACTGCTCTCTGACAGTCTCACACCCTCTCCCTGCACTCTCACTGCTCTCTGACAGTCTCACACCCTCTCCCTGCACTCTCACTGCCCCTTATACCTGCTCTCTGACAGTCTCACACCCTCTCCCTGCACTCTCACTGCTCTCGGACAGTGTCACACCCTCTCCCTGCACTCTCACTGCTCTCTGACAGTGTCACACCCTCTCCCTGCACTCTCACTGCTCCCTGGCACTCTCACTGCCCCCTTATACCTGCTCTCTGACAGTCTCACACCCTCTCCCTGCACTCCCAGCCCTCCCTTCTCCCTATGGAAGTCTCTTTCTCTGGTAGTCTCTCTCTCCTTGTTGCCCAGGTTACAGGTGGTCCCTTGGCTGTCACACCCAGCTGCTCCTGTCTCTCCGGTTTGTCCCTCGCTGCCTCCTCTCCACAGCTCACCTCTACAGTACCGGTATCAGCCTTGAGTAAGGGCGGGGCCCTGCTATCACTGACAGTACAACAAACCAATCAGCGCGCCAAATACAGACAGGAGCCAATCAGAACTAGCAAGAGGCGGGGCTATGCAAATATCTCAGCACAGCTGAGTGTGCCTGCTGTGTGTGTGTAAACAGGGAGCTGTCATCCTCTTATAGGCTCCTCCCACCCATCCATCTCTGGGCCCCTCCTCACCCCTCATAATCTTCTCTCCCATCCTCTAAATGTGATTCCAATTGTGTAGAGACAGGAATGACAACAACCCCAGATACAGAGATAGATGTCATACAAATAGATGTCAGGCATTAGGCCCCACTGGGATCACAAATGGACACTACACTTGGAGTCATCAAATAGAAAATAATAAGAAATGAAAGGAAGTTGATTTCATTTTAAAGATCATTACATCCTGGCTAGCAATTTTTCTCTACAGTAAATCATCCCTGAAATATTTCGAAATTATTTTGCAGCTTCTGTATTGTAATATGCGCAAGCCCATAACTTTGGAACTCATCGCGGGCTCGCTCTGAGTGCCTTGCGAACCTCTACTACTTTACGGGCCTCGCGATGAGCGCCTTCGGTGCTCATCGTGGGCCCTGCAATGAGCGGCTTTTCTGCTCATTGCATGCCACAGAATGCGCAAGTCTGTAATAGAGAGACTAACTCTCTCAACCCGGTGTCTCTTTAAAATCGC